>CM057129.1:9052708-9074630 GCA_029964075.1 Patiria pectinifera | reverse complement strand
CAGACGCAAGATACAGGTTTCTTTACGTTGCTTTGATTTTGATTGACCAGTACACGGACGTTTTGTCTGAATGGTCAGCTAAAATGACAGGTCGTTTAGATAACAATCTGCCGATAGGATCTCCGTAGGAACAGCATCGACCAATTTCACGGAGTTTCAATTTGCGAAGCATTATTTGGTTAACAAACACATATCGAGCGATGTATACTGTCTGGGATTGGTTCTCAACTCGACAAAATGCAACCCAACTCGACAAAAATGAAAACGCAACTCAAGTCAGCCCAAAGAAATCCCGCCTAACCCAAAACATCGAACCCCAACCCCTCCTAACCCAATTAAAAGAACCCGACCCAACGCAACTCAACTCAATCTGACCCAACTGAACTCAACGAAACTGAACTCAACGAAACCGAACCGAACCAAACCCAACGCAATGCATGCGCAACACAACCAACCTAACCCAAACCAACCAAAACTAAACGCAACTCACCCGAACCTAACCCAACCCAACCCAACCCAACCCAACTTTACGCAACTCAACCAACCTAACCCAACCCATTCCAACCCTGTATCTATACCAAACTCAACCCAACCATTCCAACTCAACTCAGCCCAACTCAACCCAACCCAAACCAATCCCACCCCATCAAGCTTTAAAAAAATCCAACTGTCCACCCCAAGCAAAAACCCAACCAAACCCAACCCAACCCAATCTAAAACCATAATACCTAAGAACTGAAATACATAATAGGCGCCATGACAAACAACTCCCCCTCATTTTGGGCGGGAAAAAAAACACTTCATCATCATTATTCAGCCCCGAGGCAAGAGTTGCCTCGTGAAAGACAGAGGCACAGACACCAGGCGTTGCAGAAAACTGGAGTGGAAAAGAAAGAAGAAAGAGCAAAACTCCGTGGTTCAATGTCAGTCGTGTCAAGGGTATTGACCGGGGAACTCCTGCAAACCTTCGGCCTGAATGGTGTTGACGGAAGCCTATCAGCTTTCCACCCTTCGCAGATCTGTGAGCCTCCCTCCTCTTTTCTAATGGTAGCAATGGAAAGGACCCGTGACGATTTTTAATGCGAGGTAGACCCTGATTTGTTGATACTAAGGAAACGAAAAATAACGCACGTCTGACAATATCCCCCAACGAGACTGAGCGTGGGGGCGGTTCAGTCTTCAGAGGACATTTTTTGGATGGTTTGTGTCCAATCATCACAGGCGCTGAGGCGCAAAACACCAAACAGAACTGTAAACTTCTTATCAATCAAAACTTCCTTTATGCTTATAGCCCATGATAGAATAACTGAAAAGTAAAAACATAAAACAAAATTATGGGAAAGGGAAAAGGAAATGCACCACGAGAAGTGTTTGTCATTCAGAAGAAAAAATTGATCCGGTCGTCAAAAATCGCAACACCAACAAAAGTACCGGTATTCTTACAAAGTTGCACAGCAGTTCCAGCGCTATGTAAACTACGTAAGACTGAACCTATGGACACTTGGCACTAAACAACCACCTTTAAGATCTTTTTTTCCCCTTATATTTTTTATTCAGTAATGTTTTGGTATGGCAAACACTCTTCAATGATTTTCTACACTGAAATTTTGTTCGACTGGCCCCTGAGATACTATGCGGGCAAGAATCACAATTTCGGTTCCAGATATGACGTGCCGGTATAGCCAGTACAGGAAAAGCCAACTTTCAAACGATGGATTGTTTTGCGGAAAGGTTCCAAACCCCAGCCGAATACAGATCAGTAAACAGTGTGGTAGGGAACATTCCCATGTACAGAATATCCCGCAATCTTAGAATCTCCGCCTGAACATTTATGCAAACACAATAAACACGCGGACAATAAATCTGAAGGCTTCCCCAATTTCCTCTGCAATTCCGCTGATGTTTTTCTTTCCTTTTCGAGAAAACACATTTTTTACACATCAGCACGCAGGCAGTCTTCTCCCATTCCTGCTCCTTCTTCTTCCTATTTTTTTCTTCAATTCTTCAGAAAAACCTCCCTAACGAGTTCGGGGAGTGCCAACGCTCATAAATCATAAGATTGCAGAGACTCTGAAATAAATTTCACCCTGGAGGCCAAAGATTTATGTTACGCGCCGATACATTTATGTTCCGGACGTTGCCCCCTGTTTCATTCCCCCTTCCACTCAGCGCAGTGCTCCCCCTCCAGTCCCCCTTCCAGCTCTCAAAACACCGGGCCGGCGTCAGGCCTTCGACCGGGGTGTGTGCTCCGGGAAGGGAAATACACGAATCTCCCGCACTTCATAGGCGGGTCGGACTAGTCGAGCTCGGGCCGACTAATTCCCACCCAACCCCGGAGAGGGTTGGCAGACAATGACCGGTGAATTTGATGGGGAAACTTAGGAAAACAATGCCGTGGGGCGTACCGGTGCAGTACCAGCAATCCGTGTTTGCCGGAGGGGGATTTCGGAGATAGCTGCATCCCGCCTCACGACACGACCGGTGGGTCGGCCAAGGCACGGCAAACAAAAAATAACCGATTACGGGGAGAGCGTCAATCGTTGATTGTGGCTATAGGACCGGATACTTGTCAGGATTAAAGGTCTATTTCGGTACACAATCTCTGCAGTGCCACTCAATTCCTCGTAGATCATCTCTCTCGGCTGATTTTCTGTTAAGAGAAAAACTTGTCTTCAAGCAATGTAAGTGCTTTACTAGACACACCCAAATAAAGCCTTGCAGAATCTGTCACTTTCACGAAGTACTTAAGTACAACATGCCCGGACGCCCCCCCCCAAAGAAAAATTACCTGAAAAGAAACAAACCCTAAATTGTGTATGTTCATATGTTGCGATGATGAGGAAAAATGACACGAGACGAGGTCATTTTGACGTCGTCTCTGCGATAACTGTAAAAGCTAGTTTCCATGGAGAATTGAGATATAGAAGCACCAACAGCCTGATTCTGATAAGATTAAAAAGTGACCCTTTAATGTAAGTTCACTGTCCTCAGATGAATGCTTGGCGGGAAATATTTTTTTTTAATGTCCGAATTGTGTTTCCCCGGCAACATTTTCACGAAACGTTGTCATATCGAACGATTTTCGTGTGTATGTATGGAGAAAATAATTTATCCAAATAAGGGAAAACAATTCAATAAACCATCCCAACTAAACAAAATGCCAGTTATCTATTCACCAATCCAACCCGGTAATTTGCTCACCAAGCAGCCAGATAACTGACCAACCAACCGACTGCACAGCCGACCAATGACCAACAGACCCACCTATCAAATATCTTATCAACCAACCGACTGACCACTTACCCAACCCCAACCAACAAATGTCAAAATCAAATCAAAAAAAAAGTACAACGAACAAACTAAGATAGCAAATACATTGATTCATTATTTCTTTAATCTAACACACAATCATTGGAATTTCACACAATGTGCAGTTATACCAAAATATGTAGAAAATTTGATTTCAAATTTGTTCGTATCTCATTATTAATTCACACACATAAATACCAAGGCAGTTTGTTCGATTTGGCATGGTATTGCCATATAGCATTCAGAAACACACACAATAATTTACATTCTAAAAAACTGGGCTGTAATCATGAATACAAAGCAGACAAAATGGTTTTGCATTCTAACATAACATGGAGTGATGTGTTCACACAATTCCCAATGTTTAAGATCCGAAAAAAAGTTCAAAACTGCAAGATGACCAGATTAATATACATGAAAAATCAAATGAGATCAAAATTTGTGAAGATCACAAAAACCCCAACCAAAATCTGAAGTTACCCCGTGACGATCAACAGTTCTGGTGCTTAAAATTTTAAGGACCACTAGTCCAAATGTGTTGTGAAGTAAAACAAAATCTAATGTGATTATCAAAATATATTATGTATTCTTTACATAATCCTCATGACAAAAATAGACCCTTTGTCAGCAAATTTATGAATAAGGCTCATAAGACAAAAAAGTTACAGCACCACAAGTACTCTATTCAATTTAAAAGCATAATCTTATAAGAAGGCTTTATATAAATGCATACTTCATTTTGAAAGATCAGCATCAAAATGAAAAGGATTTAGAAGTATGAATTAGCTTGTTGCTTCATGTGAAATAACTGCCTAATAACATGTCTAATGCTGTTTATAAGACAGCATTTTGATGTCCATGTTTAATCGGCAAAGCTAATGTAACATTCATGACTCTTTACTTCAATGCCCAACCTAATAAACCCTCAAGGAGATAATATATTCCAGGACTAAAACAATTATATGTTATTTCTAACGAACAAAAACCTCTCTTCTATTTTACCCACATGAAATAATACCATATCTGAACCCCGGTAGTACCTTTTCTAACATCAGAGAAAAACACACAACAAGCAAGTAATAATGCAAAACAAACGATTGCACAATTTTCAAGGAAATTTTTCGGACATTTTATAATGCTTCTGGGAATCTCTAGGACTTTTCAGGACGGAATAAAAAAGACTGTCAGGACAAAATAAAGAAGCTCTGGTGGACTCTTATAAACCATCTTCCTCTTTGTGTCTCATTCTCCATGAAGAGGCAGATGAAAACACTGGCTTTCCTGGCAGTCGACCCTTCATCTCTTCCACTGTTGGGGTAAGATCCAAGTTTTGCTTGCCCCTGATAGGCGAACGGTCTGATGGACCTGCAAGTTTGTCTAGACGTCGACGAGGCTGCAACTTGGTGAGAGCAGAGGATGTCTGGGATGGTGCCGGCGGTAGCGAAGACAAGAACTGCGACAATTTTGGCTCTGCTTCGGGTCTCTTCTGGTTCATTCTTCCATAGTATGTCTTTGCTCGGTTAAACTTGGGAGGTTGGGGCATGACGTTCCTTTCCTTGGATCGACTGAGTGAGGCATTGCCTTCTCCTGAAGTCTGTAGTCCGATTTGTGCGATTGGTTTCCTCCCTTTCACCCTGTCGCCGGAACCATTACTCTTTTGATTCATCTGGACAGACACATGCTTGTGAATCACAAATCTGTCTCTCACAGGCTCAGTTTCAGTGGAGGGCTTTGGAGGCTCACTCCAATCAAATGCTGTCGTAGTGCTGGCTGAGGCCATCATAAGGGGTTTCCGAGTCACAACTGGCATTGTCTTGGACCTCACCATATTTGACTCGCGAGGCCGGCTCTGGCGCTGGTTACTCCTTGTTGAGGTGTCTACCTTATCCAACTTTGGCCTCTCCTTTACTAATCCTTCATTCTTCGTTGTCCTTTTTACGGTGGAGGTAACACCTAAATCCACAAAGAAACTTGCTGAATTGGAGTTTTTTACAGGTTCTGAATCATCCAGTTCACCAGCAGACACACCTTCCTTATCCATTGTGTCATCCACCCCCTGGTATTCTACTGCTTCTAACGCCGTCTCTACTGTATTAAGAATGGCCTGCTCCTCATGCTCCACTTCTTCCTCCATTGTTTTCTCATCATCCTGTTCCGAGTCCATCTCGTCAGAGTATTCTTCAGGTGGAGAGATAGTTGGGAGTGGAGTCGGTGCGTAGAACTCCGCAAGGGTCAGCTTTGTGGTTTCGCGTTGCACAGGATTTGTGCACTTGATGGATGACTCTGCTTGACTGTCAATGCTGTCCGTTTGTTGGTGCTTTTGAAAGACGGATCCATTGTTGCCGTTAGCCTAAGTAAAAGATTGATAGCAAATTATCTGTGACCACTAAGCGGTTAAGGCTTTTCTACTAACTTTTCTTCTGGAGATAAGGTTGGTTTCTCTTGAGCAAGAGGTGGATGGGTAAATGAGAGACTGAGGGGTGTAATAAGTGGCAACTAAGAAAGGGCTTAGTGCTTAGCTTGGCCAAAACTGAATTATGATTTTAGTCCCCTTATGCAGCCTCAAGGTTATTCCCAAGGGCTTGTGAGACATTATTCATTTTCAGGCTTACAAGGGAATAACTCAGTCTAATAACCTCCTGCTTATATGTGCAAGAAACTCTTCATCACCAATCTCAGCAACCAATGCTGAGATTGATTGAAGAAGGCATGTAATCGATTGTTAGATTGCAAAAGTTTGTGCATAAGACCTTTTTAAATGAGTAAAGCTACCTGCATGGTGTAACTAAATCCTCATTTATCCATTAAAAGCCTCATTTAACCTCATTTAACCACTGTGTGTCATTCAATGCCACACCTTAAGCCTAGACAGAAAATTCGAAAATTCCAGAAGAATATTTTGGAGGACTGTTTGTAGATATAGCCACTTTAACTTTACATGAGGCTTGAAAGTTGATGTGGCATCTGGTTCCTACACAGCTTTGGAAGGATTCAGGAAAGGTCTGTAGCAAAAAGAAATCTAAAGAGTTATGGTTAAATTATTTATTTCCTTATTAACCCTCCTATGCAAAACATGTATTCTTTGCAAAGTTGTCCATTCAGTCAAAATCAGTCAAGTGACTGTTTTTAACAGTTAAGAGCTCCCAGCCCACATAAAGCAGGAGTAACTGGCTGTGACTCTTATATAACTTGATACAGCTAAACTTTGACTGTAGGTGATTGATAAGACAGCTGTGACTACCACTTGCCTGCTTATGTTTGTTGACTGACTTTGACTAGTTAGACTGCTTGTTTAAAATATGATCTGACTGTTGGTGACTAGTCTGTGTACGAGGCATGGAAGGGAAGAAGTGGATGGGATTTTTAACTGACTGCGACTGTTCAAACAGTAGGAGGGTTAATGATGAATACATTCAAATGACATGAATGGGAACTGAATACTAGCAATCAACTTACATCTTCTGCAGGTGTGTCTCTTCCTTCATCCATGGGTACTGAGGAATCTGTATCTTTGCTCTCAAAGTCTTTTGGATCCTGCTCCTCCTCCGAATCCTCCTCAAGGGGGTGCCATTCTGAAGCAAAAAAAAGAAGCAAAAAACTTAAAACAAAACATGAAACGTATTCTTCTTTGATGAAACTTATTTGACTAATAGGGCCTACCATTAATTATATCATAAAATGGAGATTTTTATTGTGTAAATGTAACCTGTATTATTGTCACAATGTTTTTCAACTCAAACAATTAAAATGGCATGATATTTCAGCCTTTATAGCAAGGCCTTCTTTAGAGGCAAATTTTATTGTATATTTCAGGCAAATCCAGTCAGTGAGCTGTTTTTTGGCTGCAGTTTATTTCATTTTCACATTTTTTTTTTACTGTGAGAATGCTTTTGTCAAAGTACATGTGAATAGCTTTTCACTTGTCTTCTAAGACCACATGACCTGCAAAGACCTGACTACAACTCTTGCATATCTAAACAACTGGTATGCAATATAAAAGAACAATACACAATCTTGAAGTTTGGAACAAAATGTTGAAACATGCCAAAATAGCTTTGGATAAAATGGATCAGTAATCATGCCGAGAAATGTGAAATGGATAAAAATAAACCTGCTAAAGAAGTAAAATTTATAAAATATGCAAGTAATTACTTGTGTTTATTTATAATTTTCTATACAAAGAGAAAAAAAAGAAGGAAAAACGGAAACAAAATTAAGACAAAAATACCAAGGAATTGAAAATTTACTTCATAATGCGGTTTTCATATGCACTACAGCACATGGCTCATGCACTTAAAAGCTTCTGATTGAGTAAAAATAAAAAGTACACAGAAAAAACATGGAAACGTTTTAAAGCAAAAAAACATGTTGTTTAAACTGAGTTATCTCACATTTGCAGGGGAGTTGGCTCCAAGATTGTTTGCATTGCAAAATTGAAACTCAAAGGAAATGCTTATTAAAAGTTGTTAATGATGATCAGCTTTGTAAAAATGAAGGAATTTGAAAGTAGTTGACACAATACACAAGGGCAGATCCAGAACACAATTTTTTCGGGGGGGGGGGGGCAAAAAATGTTTGGTCCCCCAAAAAGTGGGGTTTGAGGCACGCTTAAGGGCCCCAACATTTTTTTGGATTCTAGATGCTCTGTGGTGCGATCTGAGGCAATTTCTGACCGCTGTAATCAATGTTTTTTGAGGAAAAGATGGTGGTGTACTCCTTGCCTGCCTTTATTGCGACGTCACATAAATTTTTTTTAAAAATTGGTTTCGTTTTTTTTGGGGGGGGGGGCATGGCCCCCTTTGCCCCCCCCCAATCCGCCCTTGACAATACAGAAGTTTCATGACTTTGTCGTTGATATGCAAATGCCCTTGAAGGGCTTGGTCTTGGCAACTGACCAAAATGAAAGAGTAGTTTTTAATGTAAACAAAAAGCAAAGTAGGAAAAAGTGACAGATCTATTTCACAATAATTTAAACATTGTTTTCAAATAATGTTTCTGGCTAATGCAGAAGAGTCCCAAAAGAGGCCTTAAGAATCCTGACAGTTGACATTCACTGAAAGGCCAAACTGACACTGGCTTCATGAATATGCACCTAAATACATAAAGTTGAGAAATGTTTGAACAGAACATGCATTTGCCCAGAGAAACAATCTTTGTCTGGTGCAACACCAATTTGTTGTACATGTACCCTTCAAACAAAAGTGTATTTCTGTTCAGTTCATACTTCTCTTAGTAAAGTACAGGTGACAAGTTCATACTTCAATTAAGTTTAAAAAGTGCTAAATATTTGATAATTCATAACGCGAATACTTGACTTAATGTCACAAATTTGTTCTTTTTCGTGCTGAGTTTGAACCTTTGGTCTTTAACATACACAAAAGTAGTACAATCCTGTAGATAAATTTCCCCAGAACTCATTTCCCAGCCTGGCAAATTAGCTACTACCGTTGAACCCTTATACCACAGATGTAAAATGAAGATAAGTTTGACAGAAGACACATAAACCTGCATGTAAAGCCTGACTACATGACTGCATACACTTTTCAATAAAAATGCCGCATTAAATTCACGGCAGTTTTAAGAAGGAAAATAATTACATTACAAGAATTATTTCAAACAATTCAAGAAGTCAATTTTAATTATGATGTAATATTGATTCCATGTAATAACAGTAGATAGTTGTAACCAAATTTTCTTGTACAGGGTGACCCCCCAAATATGCAACCCTGAAACATTTCCCTTTTTTCGAAAATGTGATCCGTGAATTTTTATGTTTTGGATATCAGCTTAAAGCTGAATTTTTATTCTTTCAAATACTGAAAAAAAAACCCATGAAAACAGCACATTGGGTTGCTGAGAAAATGCCAATTATACAACAAAACTCCCTTTCTGGTCCATAATCTGATATCCCAAACATAAACATTCACAGATCACGTTTTTGAAAAAAAAGGCAAATGTTTTAGGGTTGCATTTTTTTGGGTCACCTAGTATAAAGCTATGGGCTCCACAAACAAGTTCCCCCTCAATGGTCAGCGAGTGAGAGTTGGGGGAGACCACTGGAAGCTATGGACATTTGAATGCATCACCAACGATGCCTGATGCTCATGTGAAGACACTCTGTTTTTTTCACATTCAGAAAAAAATTTGTCGTGCCTACTTCACGCTGTATATGTAATGCATGCTATACGCGCGTGCGGTGTGTCCCATCCTCTGGGCCCTTGATGGTGATAAAACAATGCCCTCAGTTGTTCGCGAATGGAGCTTACACGGCTTATATATCAAAACAACATGCATGGGCAAATAGATGCTGGGGGATAGATGTAGCCGAAGCTCTGGACATCCCCCACCCCTTGTTTCATTCACGGCCTTACTTAAAGGAGCCGAAGAAGGACCAACATGTGACTGTGCCAATTAAAGTATACGAAAGGTGCATGTAGTGTGCGCTTCCCATTATAAACTCAAGTGCACAACACCTGTAAAGTCTACTCATGAGAGAAATGGGTCTAAAATGTCAGTGCATGACAGAAATGCTGTCAAGGCTGAGGGCATCGACCAGCCACATTGGTGTTTTGCATTGTTATGGCTCAGGGTGTAGATATAAATGGACAGTCTCTTGTTAAACTTGTTCACCAGGCTGTTCATGTTGTAACTCACCTGGTGTGCCCACCACTGCCATTGTGTGCCAGGACCCACAGGCTACCCTGGCCACTGGATCATGTCCCCAGAGGGAGACTCGCACAGGGATGGGGTGCTGAGAGGAGGGGTTCAGCTTGCCTTGGGTGGGGATCACGTGGCTACTCTTACCCCACATATAGAGGGCACCATTGGCTGAAAAACAAAACGACACAAACATGTACCAACGAAAACTACTGTGTTGCGTTCCTGGTGTTACATATAACCATGTGTGATAAGATGGACAATTAAGATGAAATTCTGATTTGGGGTTTTAAGCCTGAACAGACATATGCATATTTATTGTTATTGTTCAGATCACTTTTCTCTTTTCTATTTTTCTCTTGTGATTTTTTTTTCCTTGGTAGTTTTCCTGAGACTTCTGAAAACTCAGAAATACTCTACACTTGCTACGAATTATTTGAGCATTTCTGCAGCACGGTGTTTTGCGAGATTATTGGGTTTTGCGAGATAAATTGTCAAATTTCTTGCAAGACAACCGTACTTTCTATTATTATGTACCTGAGTAGAATCGCACCAGTGGGATCAGTATACAAACACGTGACATGTTCATACAAATTTGCTTTGACACATGTACTACGAAAAGATGTACTGATGTGAGCCTGACAAAGATAACGTCATCTTATGGCAAGTTTCCAAAAGAACAACCTAAAAAGACATTACGACGTTGGGAACAAATAGGCAAGTCAACTACTACCTAAGAATAACCTGTACTCCTGCTTGAACTCAAAAACAATAATCTTAATTCCTTTCCATCATCATGCTCAACCAGACCATTTCTAATGTTTTCACATTACTGAGAATTCTTGAAAGCGCCCCATTCTACGACATGAATTGTTTACAAGTGTTATGAATCTGGTTACACCTGGTACCGATTAAGCAACATCCATTCTAAGTTCATACATTCCACGCCAATATAACAAACTGTTTAACTTTGACTTTACAATGTTTGGTTTATTGTCAAGAAACTTGACAACTTTTGGAAAGTAACCATTCTCAGAGCTTCAGAGCTAAAAATACATCTATGAGGAATGAAATGAAAGTTTAATTTATGCCTTTGCAGTCAAATGTTGACCGAAGGGTTGATTTTTGGGCCACCCCAATTATTTTTAGTAGTGGGTTACATTTTTTGAAACATAAAAATACGCACATGTGATCGCAGCTGTATAGGAGTCACCGCAAGCAATCTGCGAAGCACTTGGCAATGCATCATGGGATAGTGGCCGTGGCTCACGGAGATACAGGACCTTTGACCCATGACCTAGCTGACCTTCCGTGCCTCCTCCCCAGGTGTAGACTGTGCCATTTGCTGCAACGATGAAGAAAATATGGGAAGCCATCAGTCACACACTTTTGCAATAGTATTATTTGCAAACTCAAAGTTTAACAGAATTGTGGGTGTTCTGGGAATTTACACAATGTATTTTTTATGTGCACATTATGTGTCTATACCGACTTTCGCGGTGCTACATCATTACTTATCTCAGTCAAGCAATCCTGAATCCCTGATCCTGATTGGTTGATCGTTGGTAACAACAGTGTGATATTATCCCATATAGCATGGTCCATGTCTTCCGCTTATGATCGTAATTTTCTAGGATTTGTGCGCTATTCCTTCTGCATGTACGTGTAATAGAATAACTGCTGAAAAGTTCCTACAGTGTGCCCTTTCCATGTTTGCAGTTAGATTGAAGACAAATTTGATATCCCACCTGCGCTGTGTTGTTGAACACGGAAAATGTAGTGTGTCTGTGTTCCATGTGTTTGTGCCCCATATGCCACGAGGCTGAAGGCCGTGTTGCATACGGGACGCGAATGTACTACATTATTCTACTCGCTCATGGCATAACTAATATTACCCTGTTCATTGGACAAAAGCTGCCACTTTGGCGGAAATGGCTAATTTCAACACAATGACCAACTTTCTGCCCTCACAAGTATCCGCTTGCTCTTGATTGAAGAGATACAAAATTATAAAGTGTCTTGGTTGAGGACACACATTTAAACTTTGCAGGTACATATGGGCAGGCTGTCACCGCGTTATGGGGAAGTTTTTCATTGTTAGGAAAATTAGGACCGAGTTATGGGGACTTTCTGCTGTCCCCACAGTGTCTTCAGTCCCATAGTACCATGGGAAAACTCATGTGTAGTCTCCACAACTATGGAACAAGAATGTATGTACCTACAGAGTGGTCCCCACAAAAGTTAACATTTTTCCAGAGGCAGATTTCTCAAAATTCGGGAGACATGTTAAAATTGTTTTAGGATATTCCTAAACTACAAGATCTTGGTGGTACATGGTGAAAATGGCGTTGAAAATAAAGCTCAAGCTAAGAAATACCGGGCATTTACAGAAAAATGGTCAAAAACCAGTTTGTCCACACATACATGTACGTCTATGGCAGCCATTTACATTCAATATTGCAGTTCTTTGTGCACACAGTGCTATTGTGTTGACCATATCTCACAGACTTGCATGTGGACAAACTGGTTTTTGACAATCTTTTGTTCAACCATCACCATTTTAAAATTTAGGCTATACTTTCAGTGCCATTTTTAACCATATACTGGTACCATGAAAATGCTGCACTCTATGAAAATCTTAACATAATTTTAACATGTCTCCCCAATTCCGAGAAATCTGCGTCTGAAAAAGTGTAAACTTTTTATTGGACCACTCTGTATTGTCGTCACAGGTACCTACACTCATGGGAGGAGAAGAAAATGAATATAGAAAAAAAAAAAGTGTCTTGCCCAAGCATAATGACTTCCAACCACATTCGGAAGAGTTCAGTTGGATGTATCAGCATGAAAAGTTCCAACAGTATTTTGTTAATGTTCAGATAATGAAATTTCATCCGTAAGAGTGGATGTTTGCCACATCCTTAAATGACATTTGCACTTGCAATGTGATGTGTAGGCCTGTAACACATTTACAATACGTACACATTATGAAAATGATATGTTATAATTACAACTATACAGAACATTATATGACACATCATCATTTAAAATGAACTCATTATTATTATTATTATTCTGGTTTCTTAAAGCCACTATCGCAGCCCGAAAGCTGAATTGAAATGGCATTACAATGAAAAAATTTAAAACTAGTAAATATTCAGTATAAAAAAACACTTTATAATTAGGAAGAAATAAAAAAGATTAAATAAATATTATAAGAACAATCTGAGACTGTTGTATCATACAAATATAAAACACACAAACAAGCAAAAATAACTGAGAATGGTAAGGGGAATTGTAGGGATAGGGAAGGGATTGAAGGGAGGAGAGATGGGTAGGGGATTGTGGGAGGAAGAAGGGGGGGGCATGGGTAAGGGATTGTAGAGGAGGGAGGTCGAGGAAGCAGATAATTTCTTTGAGAGTGGACGATTAATGAGAAAGAATATTTAAAAAAAACTTCATTAAAAGTTCACTAAGGTTGTCATACCGAGGAAGGGGTGGACTCGATCACAAATATCATCTTTCGTTATAATAACCACCGGAATTACAATGAACACAATGCTAATGAATCCTAAAAATACAATGTTGCGGTATTGTTACATGGGTTTATTCTCCATCTAGTAATCTGAAGTAGTAACCTTAGTAGAGACAACCCCCTAGTCTACCTACAATGTTTATAAATATTAATACTATTTTCTTAATACAAAATAACAACTTCATTATAGGATTTATCTCTAGGCCTATGAAACAGACCACACCGCTGTGCATCTTTAAGCAAGAAAAAAAAGAAGAAGAGTAAATGGACACTATATATACCCCTTCAGGTCGCCCAGGGAGCACAGTGAAAAACCAGACTGCGCCTTTCATGCCCTGAAACGCCAAAGTGTACAATTACAATGGCGCAAAATTGCAGAGGGGTGGGGAACCAGCCGTGGAGGCAAATTTTAACCACATATTAAGTGTTTAAGTTGGGAATACGGTTTCACTGCGCCAGGAGCCTAAGATAATAGAAAAACATTCCAAGTATCTTGAACCCCCTGGTTAATAGGGTTTAATGAACGGCAAAGAGGAAGAAAGGAAGAAGATATAAACAGGCTGCAGATGAAACTTGATGATTATCGACAGCGCCCATCAAATAATTAGATTGCGCACGACATCAAACTGCATAACTAGGCCTGTTTGCTTTGCAAATAGAAATTACATGAAATGAACTAATCACAGTTCACAACTTGGTTTTGACCATGGGGAGTGAGTTTTCTTCTTTTTTTACTTTCATGTTAATTGCATGCTATCTGAAAATCTGTGGTGTCAGTGCAATGAAGTATAGGTGACAAGCACAAGTATAATTAGTAAAAGCAGATTCAACAAGTGATTCTGTTTTGTAGATGGGGTCATTATACAAGTGACATGTATTTACAACTATTTGATCCCTTTTCCAATGGTAGCTTTTCATTTGAAGATCTCCAGTTTTGTACAAATATCTCAATTTGTAATTGCTTGCTTTAGACTTTACTGCTTTAGTAACAAGAAGCCATGTAAAACAAGACAGTCCTAAAACCTTAGCAGATCAATTTGCTTAACAAAACATCACTTGTTGGAGGCTGGATAAAACTAACTCATGCAATGTAAAACTGAACATAATATCGCTGACAAACCACTATAATCTTTTCAGGTTCCAGTGTCAAGACTAACTATACATTACATAAATTTACGCCAACAGCTCTCACGCCAAGAAAGAAAGAAAAAAAAAAAAACCTGTGTCAACTCTTCAAATGATCACCCATTATCATTATATTACAACTGGCCCAGAGCCTAACATAACACACAAATATCTTCAGACAGTTATCCCCTCACGTACAGGAACACTCCACGCAAGTGACAGACAGAGCGAGAGAGCAACGACAAGAAAGATCCAGAGAGAAGAGACGGAAATGAGAGATGACAAGGGAAACGAGAAGGTACAGAGACGTAGGAGCGGCCACAAATAAAGATGATGTTGCATGAAGAGTTCCAGCAATTAACTCCTGAAACAGGGCCGCGGCTTTCCTCTCGCCCGTTCCGGAAACAGTCATGTGGCGGTCTCCATTTTAGTGAGAGGGGCCATGGGGCAAGCAGGCGGCATAAACACAAAAAAGGGAAGAGGACATTACCAAGGCTGAGTAGGATCGAATGAGGATGGTCTCGCGGTGGGAAAGAGCAGTCAACTCATAACCAGCCAATTAACTCCTTGAAAGGACGAGCTATAAATCAAATATCTCACCTGTTTTTTTTTACATTTGGGGCAGTATGATTTGCTTTTTTTTGTACAGAGTCCCAATCTGGTTGAACTTCACTTTTATAAGGTGCACTTTCTTAAACATGAAGATGAATTACATGAGTGGATTGATCATAAAGTTAGGGCTTTAATCTTGTGCACCAGCTTAGAATTTATATCGCCTTCATTTTATGTAAAAGTAAATGTGAGGGGAGAGGTTTGAAGAGAAAGAAAAGAGAAACTAACATGTTACCCTAAATCATCAATACAATTTATTCCATGTTTTTTAAGTGTGCTGTTGGAAAGTCTCCATGGTCCACCCCTGAATCTGCTTACTACAGTCATGGGGTTTGCAAGGAAGAAACATGAGACATGCATGTAAATGTCATTTTCAAATGATCACAAAATTAACTGCATGTAAATGTCACATTCAAATAAACATCAGGAGAGGACAAAATCTGGGAAGGAGTCAAAAGTTCACTTTTCTTTTGTACACATTACTTTTTGTGACTCCATTCACACATAACAGCATGTTCATCAAAATGGAACTCTTATGTCACATGCAAACCTAAATCATTGCTCTTTCGTAACATGCATTTATACTAATCTTGAAGTAACACACACATATCTTCCCAATTTGTTTTACATGTTGAAGTACATCACCTCGATTTGGTAGCAAAGGAAAAATACTGAAGCGGCAGTCAACAATGTGGTTCAAGAGACATTTAGGTCACTGCTAGTCGTGCCCAGCTCATACCCTAGATCCAATACGAGAGTCGGCCCCATAAACCTGAACAAACTGTTTTATTTGGGTGAATAAAATCCAGGGCCTGTGGCATAGCACCCCCCCCCCAAAGTCCTTTGCTGACAAATCATAGGTGAGGTCTATGTCGATGAACTTCCATGAACCTCATTCCTAAAGTTCTCAAAAACCCCTCAGCACTTTTCCCACCCCCTTCTTCCCTTCTTTTGATGATGTACTTGACTGTAGTGTGCAGCTGTTTCAGCTAAAACAGATATGTTACTTTCACACCATCCAAAATCTCTGTGCTGGACCCGGATTTGTGCAGGCAAAATTCAGCCCTGCTCAGGACCAGGGTTGAGAGGCTCTAGCCGGGTTGGAAATCCAAAATCTACCGCTGACTTGTGCACCAAGCAAGTCTGATCGAACGGTATGCTTTGTTGTCCCTTGTTCATCCGGACCCAATGCCTCTAATAGTGGACACAGGTATGTGAGACAATAGTGTAAAAAGGCCTATAGACTCAGTATTGAGCCGACACTCTCTCCTCCACATTCCATAAAGATAAACAATGAGGGAGTGTAGATGTAGGTGGTTCCAGCATGGTTAAGGGTTCAGGGTAAAAGTGAATCTCACACAATGACACTGGCGGGAATTGAACCTGGGTCAGGCTAAGTACATGTAGGACAGGCAAGAATCACTCCACCAAACTGACTGCAATGTACGACAGGGAAGCTTGTACACTCATTGAGTTTAATCATCTAAAGATTCATTTGAAAGCAAATGATGTCGCATGAAATATGCACAAGGGTTTGATGGAAGTTGTACCTCCGAAGATGTCATGGGGTTTTATGTTGCCCGAAGGAGCTTATATGCATTGGGTAACATTGGCGCCATTACCAGAGTACACACTAAGCACACCCCATGATATAACATATTCAGTTTTAAAAAGCTTTAAGCGAATTACTTTTTTGGCCAGTTTGATTAATTCTTCGAAGCTGTAGACTGATCAACATCTATGAGAACCATGCCAGACAAAGTAAAACATTCTTTACCAGTAGTGCACAGTGACACTAATTGTTGCTTCTGTGAACGCAAGAGGCAAGCGAGCTTGCCGTGGGCGAAGTCACACAGTCAAATCAACCACAACACTAGTCTGGGGTAAGAGAGATCACAGTAGGTCACAAATGTCATGTTCAATTTACTTTTGTTCCATAAATTATCTTCACAAAATGCATAAAATATGTAAATACTGTCAGTTTCGGAACCACTTATGCAGAGCCTGACTCATATTTGTCCATCGGCATCAAAATGATAACAATCTCCAGCTTTATAGAGATTTGTTGCGTGGATCTAAGTATACAGTCCTTAAAAACTTGGGTGGGCCGAATAACGAAGACGGGTCACAGGGTCAGGGGTCACAGACTGCTCTCCAAGTCACGCTATTTATATATTAGACATTCCCTTTTTTTAAAGACAGTCACAGCCTTGGGGATGCCAACAGTTTCAAAGCATAGTTCAACTGGGTCTCTAGGAACAGCAAACCCTTCTAATTTTAACTGGATTGGCTTCAACTTGACCTTTGACACATCAACCGGGTTAGGATTTGGCTTATGGCTTCTTTGATCAACCTGACTGGCTTGGACTTGAACTTTGACCTGCTTTGGGGATCCAGCTGAGCCTTGCTGCCCGGGGCAAGGATTTTTTTTTTATCGTGAGTGATGATAATTTAAAGTGGGGTTTGAAGATTTGATAAATCAACTTCAAAAAATGTTCAATGTACCCACTGCAGTAAGCCAATGTACCCACTGCAGTAAGCCAATGACCTGTTTTCTGAAGCCACTTGCTGAAATAGAGTCGATCACAAGTCAACTGCGGATGAAATTGCTTTTGTCAAAGTTCATTTTAATAGCTTGTATTTGACTTGAGACTGGATAACTTTAGACTAACTTGTGATTGGCTTGTGAGGAATTGTGATGATAACAATCTGGAAAAAGATGAGTTTCAGTGATCTACCACTTGACTTTCCTTTTGCAAAAGCCCATTTTTTGTAAAAAAAAATTGGGGGTGGGGGGCTAAGGCAATTGGATTCAGTGATTGAGAAAGTGGTTATTCACAATACTCCCTTTCTTACACAATCACCTGGGTTTGTTTTTTCAATTCACAAGTTATGGTGTAATGATTTTCAGGTTGAGGATGCCCATCCATTGCAAAATGCAGTCCTTAAGCAACTGTGGCACGACGTTCACAAACAAGAGGCCTGGAAACCTGGGAATAGTCACGTCGACTGCACATCCCACAGCATTTCTATACTGACATTTACTGTTTCAAAATTCCAGCCGATAACGACTTTTATTTTCAGAGCACTTCCCCTTCCCCTGTGGGACTACAATCAACGGCAACAAAATCCAAATTTTTTCAGTCCTGCCGATTGCTATTGAAAATAAGTGGACACTTGACAAAATATTTGTGTTTAACTGAAGTTACGACCAATCGTGTAATCCGGTGTGCAAATCAATTACTAGATTGACAGCAATGAAAAAGGTAAACTACGTGCAGCTCAGGTGTGCCGCCCGCATATGTGCGCGGCGTGATGGCACACTGAAAGACTAATATTTAGTCGAGTCACGTAGCACAGTTTAAACCGCTAAAGCAATCAACAGGGCCGGAATTACCAGAGGTTAGCGACACATTTCAACGGCAAAAGGGGTATGCTTGAGGTTCAACGTCTTCTCGAGCGGAGTAAGGGGGATAGGGAGGTGTGACGCGGGGAAATAAAGGCTATCGGAAAAGTGTCTGCAGAAGACGTGAACAATACAGCTTGAATGCTGCCTGGGATTGACAATGGGGACTGGGGCGGGCTGTTGCATTATTACCTAGGGGGTATAACGCTGGCTTCTATTTCGAATGTAGTACAGCCCTAAAGCTGTACTGAAGAGGTCTGAAAAAAAAATAACATGTTGTTTTGTGAGTTTTGGGAGGATGGGGGAAGCTCCGAGGAATAAAGTATACTGTTCCATGCTGCAGGGAACACTGTTTCGAGTATGACCAACAAAAACCGAGGAGAAGAAAAAAGAAAAAAATGACTGGGCGTTTTTTTTCTAATTTTAGGGGCAGCAATCAACAGTATTGATACATGCATGCATTCCTTGGTTTTTCAAGCTGGACTGCTGCACAGGTACCTCTAAGATTAATGCTTCACAAGTTTTTTACAGAAGGAGGAAATTCTATCTCTCTGTCTTTTTTCTTGAAGTGTGACAGTACGAGGTGCTATGTGTCAAGTTGACTGGAGCAGTTCTGCCCCCTAACCTGAGTATGGACCACCCCCTCCCCTGGCAAAACTCTGGGGAATTGTCAATCCATCAGCAGTAATCGTTCAGGTGCTGAGTTTTAATTGATGAGGACTGCAATGCTCTTAAATAACTGCTGGGGTTTATGACAGCTTGGATGACACAAGTGTGATTTAAATCATTTTGAGAACAGTCACAATTTAATACTTTCTTTCTCCTCGATCCCCTAACCCTGATATTTTGCAAATGAGGCAAAGTTTTGAGAATAAAACCAGAAGTCCCCCACATACACTGAATAGAGTTCATATACCTCAGTGGGCTAAAAATGTAGTTGGAGGTTGTTGTTTGTTGGTAAAATATTCTAGCTGAATTTTTAATGCACTCCCAATGGACAACTTGCACAGAAAACATCCAGGCGAGGAATATACAGGGTGAGTAAAAAAAACCCGCAACCATCATGTTGGGACCATTGTTTTAGTGAAGTTCTGCATGTAGCACTTTCAATTTCTAGGATATAAAATCCCAATTCATAAACTTTCGTTTAGTACAAGAATCATTGTAATCACTCCTGTACTTTTCAAGTTACGGAATGTTAAACACAACCACCATTTTAAGGTTCTGTCCATGGATCACAAAAAGTTCAGTGTTCTTTCAGCAAAATGAAAACAAATCACATATAGGGATGTGTGTGAATTGTTTTCATTTTGCTGAAAGAACGCACACCTTTTTTTTGTGATCCGTGGACAGAACTTTAAAACAATGGTTGGGTTGAAAACTCCGTAAATTGAAAAGTACACAAGTGATTTGAATGATTCTTGTACTAAAAGAAAGCTTATGAATTGGGCTTTCATATCCTAGATTTTGAAAGTGCTACATGCAGAGCTTCACTAAAACAATAGTCCTGACATTTGGGTTTCGTTTACTCACTTTTTTACTCACCCTGTATAGTGCATCCGGATTGGCTCTATAGATTGGCTCTATAGAGCCAGTGTTGACATCATTTCAGTCTGTTTTTTTTCACACTGATGTGCACTGTCATCTTCAAATTCACTGTAAGGCTGAATCTGAGTCTGCAGACAAAAACTATTGTCTAGGTCTTCAACTTCATGGGTAATTGCTGATAATAAACAAAGCCTTGGATCTGGATACACTAAGGTTG
The DNA here is from genome assembly GCA_029964075.1 of Patiria pectinifera. Taxonomy (NCBI): domain Eukaryota; kingdom Metazoa; phylum Echinodermata; class Asteroidea; order Valvatida; family Asterinidae; genus Patiria; species Patiria pectinifera. The sequence goes on along the minus strand of CM057129.1, from coordinate 9,054,221 downwards.
CAGGCCAGTAAATAGGCCCCAAATTGCCTGTGCCTGCCAAATCAGTTTTTGCTATTAGAGCATTTTGTGGGCCATGAACTTGAGGGTTTGTAAAAAAGAAGGGTGGAAGCCGTGAACAGGACTTCGAGCTCGTATTTCTGTGAAATTTGGATGAAATTGTGCCCTAAAAATGCTCTTTCTTGCAATGGAGCGCAGACATCGTTTTTCAAAATGGGGATGGGATAAAAGACTACTTTTAGGGTTGGGGCAGATCTAGGGGAAATATTTGGGGGAATTGTGTCTTACATGATACAAGCATGGCATTTGGCACACCAGAGTATGTCTTAAGAAGAATATTTGGCTACAGGGCCATCGCAGATTTGTCCTTAGAAATAATGGTAGAATAACAAGCAATTTTCAAAATTTAAAAAATGGCTGCAATTGCTTGTTATTCAACCTAAAAATTTTTCAAAGAGGACAAATCTGTGATGGCCCTAAAGCCAAGAATCTTTCTCATGACTGTGTGCCAAATTTCGAGCTTGTGTCATGAAAGGCACAATTTCATCATATATCTGCCATACTATCAGAGGCTCTGGGAAAGCACTAACTGTATGATGTCAGTAAATAGCAAAACCCAACAATCAAAATTTTCAAACACAAAGGACAGGGGTGACCTGATAATAAAAACGAAACATCTCACAACTTTACTCTTCATCATTAACCCTAACTCCCTAGGCATTTTGCTAGGATGCAACCTCAATCCTGCAAAATCCTCCAACTGCATCCATGTAAAAATTGCATACAGCCTCAATCCTGCAAAATGCTCTATTATTTCTTGAATGTGGTCCTTTGAGGGATGACCACTGCCTCAATCATGCAAAATCCTCCAATAATCACTGTCAATATGTTGAGGCAGAGCCAGTGACATCCTGGAGCAGTGCCGAGGGTTTCAAGTATAATCTAGGCCTAAATTTATGCACAGCTGAGCATAAACAAAACAAGGTCTGGCCCAAGACCTTGACACAGTGCATCCTCCAAAATCAACCACACATTTTTTTCCGTATAATAGCCTCAAACCTGCAAAATTCTCCATTTTGCAGAGAGGATTTTGGAGGATTAATACTAATCGGCTTCACTTGTCACAATGTGGTTGCATCAGTGACTTGACTTGACTCAGTATTGGACTTGACTTATGATGAACTTCACTAGTGACTTTGAAGGCAGTACCTCGTTACCTTGCGATTTCTGTTATCCTGACTAACATCAAGTCTAGGAACAATAAAAAACAAAATAGAATGTGGCAAGACAGGTGGGACTGACATCTGTTATGGAGGGAGGGAAGGGGGCCTGGAGGTTGGTGAATTCAGTACATTTATGAACAGGGAGTGAGGCTGAGAGGGCAGATTTTGTTGCATTGGTTCTGCACCCTCGAGTGCAGTGACTCAGCCCATAGACAGTCAACCCATCCATCAAGGGGAGGCGTCAATTGTTAACACAGATTCCTTAAAGGGACTCCTTGGTCAAGATCAATTGG
>CM057129.1:8243708-8345527 GCA_029964075.1 Patiria pectinifera | reverse complement strand
TTGTTTTTGCAGTCTACTTTCAGTTCAATCCACCCTGTGCTAAAAGTAAGTGACATTTCAGTCTGTGATTATTCTTAACGATGTATAGGTTGTTTATTCACACCTGGACGTGAAGAGCCCACACACCACTGTAGTGTACACACTGCATGCTTGCATTGCTCTCTTATTAATAACTCCAACAAGAGATAGGTTGTTTACAAATGAGTCAGTATCACTGCAAGATTACTGACAAGAAGCTGCTAATCTTCGCACTTCACTACATGCCTCCAGCAAACTGGTACCCTTAATAGCTCTTTATAAAGACAACAGGAGAGGACACTGTCAGATGTAGAAATGTGCCCAGGCACCGGCTGATAAATATTTTGTACACATTCTCTACCCTCAACCTTTATGGTTGTGAGTCTGCAATTGGGTCTCATTACGCAAACCCGGCCACATTGTGCCGGACGCACAGGCCTGCCAGAGTGAAACAGGAAGACCCAGTAATAAACCATTAAGCATGTATGAGACGAACTTGGCCAGCGACACAGCATGCATGCACATAATAATAGTGTGGCTGTTATCGGTGCGGTGATACACACATACACACACACAGCTTGCCGGGAGACACGTGCTTGCAGTCACCAGGGGTTTCTTTTTCACTAAACGCGAACCAACGAGCGAAGGGGATTTCACTTGAGTTTTTCTCCAGAAACCGGGCCAAAGGGATGATTCACAATTTCCTGTTCCTGTTCTACATGCGTAGTTCCCCTCCGTTGCTCTCAGCATGGCTGTATCGTCAGAGTACTTTGTTTCTTTCTTGTTTTCCTCTCTGATTGAAACGCGAGTCTGATTGGACACCACTTGAGATCCAAATTGGCCCACAGCATGCACACTGTAACTCCCACACTGCTGTCTACACGCGTACAGCCCCATTGGATGGTAATGGAGTGTCAATCACTATTCTAAACTGATCTCTGGATTGCGTGGATGTACCGAGCGTAGAGGTGTCCTCTGTGGGTGAACTACTGCAGTCCAGTACCCCTTGCAAGGCTCTGCCAGTCAGGGCAGGGGTGCTGGGAGCACATCATTGTCCTCAGCATGGCTGTCGTTGCGTCCAAGGCCCTGAGGACAGAGGACAATTTTTTGCTGCGCTACCGCTGCAGGAAGCGACCCGGAGGCTGTAAGTCCAATATCACTTCCTGTCAAATTTTTTTGTATTTTCAAGTTTCATTAACGTATTAACTCGTGGAATTCAGTCCATTAAAAGGAAATACATGTACAACATATATATCATTTTTTGGATGAGTAAAGTTTTCACTGTGAATATACTGATTACTGAGTATATTTACGTTCAAACTGAACTGGTTTTATGATTGCCAGGAAGCAGAGGAAATAATCCTTTTATAATTTACATGTTGCAGTTTCAATAGTGATAGTTTCATTCCTTCGTCTCTTCTTTGACATGTCATTCATGTACATATACTTACCTGCCTTAACATATGATTTCAGTTCTGATTTTCCTTTGTCCTCGATATTTGTGACTCAGGTGTTCAGGGTCCTTGAGAAATCGTTTTGTGGAGTCCAAAAAGTGGGGGAAAAATGGTTAACCTGTTCTTTGATGAAGGCAACTGTGGAAAGACATTAGTTAATAACCATCCAAATGCTATGTCTGATTTTATTTTTGGCTAAGGTACAAAGTTCCTCGGTATAAATAAGATTGATTTGAGAATACATGTAGCAGTGTTTTGATTAGTAGAATCAGATTACTGGCCAGGATTGTTATGAACCTGCATATTGCTTGTAATGAAATCATAAAATTGTAATGAACCAGTACATGTTAATGCCGAGTGACGGGTCCCTCTTCCTAAGTTTCCACTTAGTGTATATTGAATAATTCGGCAATAACCATTTTCTGTGGTGGCACCAGGCTTGCGCGAGTTGCGCTACGTAGTATGCACACACTCGGGATCCTTCAACCAATAGGGCTACCAAGATGAGCGTGCGTCTCATCTTTAACAGGCATGCAACTTTTCCTCGGATCCGCTAATTTCCTCATTTTTACTTCTCATGAATGCCATTACAAATTGAAAAACACTGTACAAAGTCTTGTGTGGTTTGGAATTTCCTCAGTTTTTTGGTCTAAATTTCCAGTTACATGCACCACCGCGAAAAATGGCTTCGATTTCAAATTTTGTTTGGCGAATTGCACTTGTTGAATTGATAGCAGCTTTTTCTGCTTGAACTTGAAAGTACCCTGTAAGGCATCGCGATCAGTTGCCTTACATGTTGTTATATTTAAATATATGCATATTCTCACACCACTCAAACTCTTTTACATATTTTGTTATAAGATTCTGATTAATTTATACATCTGAATGTCTTGAACAGAGTGATACAGCTAGCACATATCTCAAGCAGGTCCGTGTGTTTATGTAGGCTAGGGCTGCATATGGTATGCATTTTCTCTCCATCCAACACTTGGATCTTTTTGTTTTGTTTTGTGGGTTTTTTTCTCCCTCAGTTGCCAATCTGTGGGCCGACACAGATTCAGTAGATGGAGCAGATAATATTTAAAGACGTGACCGGAGCCGAGATAAAGGCATACTGGCATAGCGGTTACTTTCCCTGTAATGGAATATTCAGTCCTGTGTAAATAGCAATTTATTCCTCCTAAAATGCCTTCGGTTGTCTTGTACCATTTATAAATCATTCATATGGCACTTTTCCCATCAATTATTAACTGATGAACGGAACAAGTTCAGCCCTGTATGGTGTAGACATTATTTGCTCTTACAAATCAGGTATGATCTTTTTAGAGCAAATCTACGTGCATGTTCTATATTAAAGGGATAGCACACAATATTAGAATGTATCTACCCTTGCAGTGGTATTGATAAAGCTGCCCAGACATTCTTCTGTGGAAGTTTGAACTCAGCTTTAAAAAAAAATCCTACTATGTTGAATTTAGAAATTGTGGAGCACAAAGATAGACATTAGAATTTTTGACTTACTGCTTTGATGCACCAACGGCGAAGCTGAAGGGTCTTACTACATTTGCCTTCCGTGTGTTGGCGAGCTGACACTGCGTTATGAGGAAGTTTTCTATTGTTAGGAAAATTGGGACTGAGTTATGGGGACTTTCTGCTGTCCCTATGGTGTCTTCAGTCTCCATAATAACTATCACTCAACAGGTGTGTGGTCCCCACAATTACGGAACAGGATTGGGCGTGTGTGCATGTAAGCAATCAGTTTTCCCACCATACTTGACATATCAACTTCCAATTTGGTATGTAGGTTGGTTTTGACGTCCTCTAGAAGCGTGTTGATTTTGAACCTCATAGGTCAAAGGTTAAGGCCATTTACATGTAATATGGTTAAAACAATAGAAATGGTATTCCGTCCATATACCTTGAGAAGGACTTGACATATCAACTTCAAACTTAGTATGTTGGTTGGTCTTGGTGTCCCGTAGAAGTCTATTGAATTTGGACTCCCATAGGTCAAAGGTCAAGGCCATTATGGTTAAAATGATAGAAATGGTTTTCACACCATTACTAGCGAAGGACTTGACATACATGTACATGCATCAACTTCAAACTTAGTAGGCCTATGTGGATTCGTCTTGGTGTCCTGTAGAAGCCTTTTGATTTTGGACTGCCATAGGTTAAAGGTCAAGGCCATTATGGTTAAAACAATGGTGTTCACACCATAACTTGAGAAAGACTTGACATATCAAACTTCAAACTTGGTAAGTGGATTGGTCTTGGTGTCCTGTCAACAACGCTGACAATCACGCAAAGATGCCATTTGCTTCATGTACATACAGAGTAAACTTAGTCGAACTGGTTTACTTGCGCAAACCAGTACGTGTACGTGGTGTCCGTGTGTCCCATCCACAAGGATCTAAAAGTTGTGAAAAGCGCCCTCTCTTGTTGGTGCATGGAGCCCATACTTGTGAGGGATTACCTGTACTTTCAAGTCTACTTCATTCACTTACCCAAATAGCTACTACATATGCATATTTATTCAGCCGACAGGCTCAAACGCTAAAAGATTTAATCAACCACCGAGCGCCCTCTCGGGGCCTACCCATTATGCTACGTCATGAATCCGCCATTATACTTCCTCTTTTTTCTTAGCGACGGCATCGTGCAGAAGCAAATATTTTTGCTCTCGCCTTTTGACGAGTTTTTGTACGATTTTCGCTTTAAGAGTTTCTGTTTTATAGAATTTATCAACCAAGTGAGTTGTGTAGAATCTGTAGAGTTTGGTTTGAGTTAAGTAGTTCTCATTTGGAGTGATTTTGGAGTCATTTTGCTTTCGTTTTTCTTGCACGTAACGTAGCAGGTTTTTCAGCCTTTGTCTGACGCCGCGTGCGGCGGGCCAGGTCGGCACCGCGGGACTAGCCCAGTGCCGGGTAGGCATCGTGGGTTCTCCCTTTGGGATCAAGTGCAATCCCATTTTAGCCGAGTCGGCTTTCCTGAGTTATTATTATTATTTCTGTTGTACAGTTATCTAATAATAATATTTCTTTGTAAAAAAAAAAAAAAAAAAAAGTGCATTTAGTTTATGACTCCATAGAAATACGTAAAGACCTTTAGGGGAGACAGTGCGTCGTATATCCCCGGAGAGAAGTGCGGTTATTCTCCACAAGGTCTGCTAGTCGCCCCACACGTGGGGCCCCTGTTCCGGAAGTCAGACTTTCGGCCGTTCAGGGACTAGCGAAACGTTTCAAGAATATAGCGGTTTCGGCCGTTCCCTGTTCTCCGTTCGCTTCCCCTAAGCTCGCGGTGAGCTAGGGCCTAGCGAGACGAGTACAGTGGGGGTATATCGACAGAGGTCGTTCCCTTCCCCTGACTGTTTCAGCTAGCTCGGGAGCTAGTAAGCTAGAAGAGGACGTTTCGTTGGGTATATCGACAGAGGTCGTTCCCTGCCCTCGCCGTCCTAAGCTATCTCGGTAGTGCGGTGACAAACGAGATAGCGGCGAGATATTCGTGGGTATATCGGCCGCTGGCCGCTCACTTCCTCGGCCGCCTCGCCGGGCGTGTAAAGAGAAATTCGTGGGGTACAACGACCAGCGGTCGTTCCCTTCCTCGGCCGTTCTCAACTGCATACATCTCAGTAGTACGAAAAAGACGAGATAGCAGTGAGTCCCCACGCAGGGACATCGCCGTAGTCTGTAACGGTCATCCCGTGTTACGCGTTTTTGACCGGCATCAGACATACGTCCTATGGTATGGAACACCGTGAGGATACCGGGATAAAACTCCCTGTGTAACCACGGCCCCCAGGCGACCAGCCGTAAGGGTTCCGCGGTTAAAAAGGCCGCATCAAAGGCCACCGGCGTTCCCAAGGGTAAGACCCAAAAGGGACCAATAGTCGCTGATCACGCCTCCGGTCTCCGGACCATCGGCGTCACCTAGCAACCCGGCGTCGATTTCCCGTGGTTTCACGGGAATTTTTTCGCCTCGTCCCCGGTCTGCTGGCTCCAGCAACCCTCGGGACGACCAGTCACGGAGCGGTAAAAGGATTCAATCCTCACCGGCCCGTCTGCGCGTTCATCGCGCTCCGAGTTTCCTGCTTCCACCCGTGCGGAATGGGCAGGACTCGCGGTGACTGACTTGCCTCCTCCCCAATTCGGGCCACGGACACGCAGTCAACATCATTCTTTGATCAATGCTCCGGAATTCCCAGGATATTATCGGAGTTTTCATCCAGTGAATCAAGTCACCCAAGCAAGAAAAGGAAACACAAGGCCGCGCCGTCTTCTTCAGGGATTCCCCCGTAAGTCGACGATCGGAAAAAGAAAACAAAGGTGTATCCACAGAAATCTTTCTAAAAGCTTTCCAGGACATCAACGTTTCGCTGGCAGCCCTCACTAAACAACAACAATGGAGATCGGCCCCAACGGCGGTGACTCAGAGGTCACTCCCGGCGGCCACATTTCCGGACCCAAATCCGGGTCTAATCCTGCCGGATCCGGTGTGATCCGCCGGATCCGGTCCGATCCGGCCGAATCCGGCGATCCGCCGATCCGCTTAATTCAGCCGGATCCGGGCGCAATCCTGCCGATTTCGGGCGGGATGAGAGGGGAACACACTGGGCCCCCAGATCCTGGGGTTACCATCAGTGTCTGCTCAGATAATCCACCTACTCCGGGCCGCGATTGGGCGCCCCGAAGTTCACAGGCGGGAATTTCCTTGCACCCATCTATGAATTTGGGAACTTCTATTCAAGATGCTCCTGACATAGATGTCGATGATACTCACTCCCTTCCACTCACTCACAAGATGAGCGCTCTGGGGATGATGAGGCCACTGACCCTGGCAATTTTTCACCATTCGAGACTCAGCTGAGGCTGGTTCAAAGAGATATGGTTCGGGTACTGCAACTACCACAGAGCAGTAAACCAGAGACCACCCGTCGTTCTTTCAAACGCCGGACTGGCGTCGAGGAACCTCGGGATCCAGCTTTCCCAACTATGCCGGTGGATCGCTTATGCGCCGATCGCATACAACGCATCGCCGATTCAAAGAAATGGACGGCTTTCAACAAAAGGTCGGCCGCCTATTTCCAATTTCCAGAAAAGGACCGAAATGATTTCTTTACGGTTCCTTCTATTCCGGATACGGCCAAGGACAAATTGACTGGAGATAGCGGCAAAGCCCCGACCAAGTCAATATTTGTCGATAAGACTAGAGCAAAGATGGAGGATACAATGAAGAAGGTCGATGAGGCGGCTAGATTTGGCTCACAAACAAGCGCCTCTTTAGCTCTGTTATCTGAATATATCGTCTGCGCATGTGAGGAAGATTCACAAATTCCAGCCGATATGTTAGCAGCAGCCTTCCGATGTCTGGACGAAATACTCCGTTTCTCTCTAGACCAATTTACGAGAATCTCTCTCCTGTCTGCCAAGTCGCGTAGGACTAACGTGATGGATGCACTGTACATACCACACGAAGGCGCTAAGAGGAAGTTAGAAGATCTTCCTCTTATGGGCAAAGACCTTTTCGGAGGCAAATTCCAGGAAGTTCTGGAAGTTGAGGCCAAACGAATGGAGACAGCAGACAAACTGAGCTTGAAGAAGCCCTCAGCCACTAACAAGCCCAAGTTCTCTGGGAAGAAGGCAACGAAGGGTGCTCACTCGTTTAGCCCTGCCCTTAAGAAACCGTTCAAGAATTTTCGCCAACAGACGGACAAGGAATCAGATGGTGCAATGGTTTCAGCTACAAGCCCATACTCTGCCCCTGCACGCCAATTTAGCGGCCGGGACGTGGCGGTGGGCAATCCGCCCCGCTCTGGGTGGCGGCGGTGACGCCTTCCGAGCCGACCCCGACACTGGGGCCCGTCGGGGTCGTCTCAGAAATTTCGTAGGGCCCTGGAGAGATCACCTCCGACGCATGGGTGCTTTCTATAGTCAGCCACGGCTATCAACTAGAATTTACAAGCACCCTCCGTTGAAATATGTGTTCGCGAAACACCGGTTCCGGCAAACACAGACAAACGATTAGCTCTCGAGCAAGAGATCTCATCCCTCATCGAGAAGAGAGCGGTCCGCCTGGTGCCACCAATGGAGCAGTTCACAGGCTTCCTGTCCTCCTTCTTTCTAACACCAAAGAAGGCGGCGGGCGAATGGCGGCCGATAATCAATCTGAAACCGCTCAACAAGTTTGTCAGACCCAAACGTTTCCGAATGGAAAATCTCCATGTAGTTCTAGAGTCATTACCCACACCAGCGTGGGGAGCGTCATTAGACCTAAAAGACGCGTACCTACACGTCCCCATCTTCCAAGAACACTCCCGATTCCTGCGTTTTCGGTATCAGGAGCGCACTTACGAGTTCACTGCCCTTCCCTTCGGGCTATCAACCTCGCCAAGAGTGTTCACCAGGGTTGTGCGGGCAGTTGCATCACGTCTCCGACGAGAAAACATAATGATTTTTATGTATCTCGACGACTGGCTGATAGTGGGAAAATCAGAAGGCCAGACTGCTCAGAATTTGAGGGATACTTATACGTTGACAACGAGGCTAGGCTTCATCATCAACGAAAAGAAGTCCCACCTAATCCCGTCCCAGGAAATCACTTTCCTGGGAGCAGAGATCGATTTACGCAGGGGCATAGCCGTCCCCACAGGGGAACGTGTTACCAGCCTGCGGAAGTGCGTCAAACTTTTCCTATCCGTTCAAGTCGCTCCAGCCCGAGCTTGGCTGAAACTGCTAGGGTTCATGGCCAGCTTAGTGGACCTGGTTCCATGGTGCAGACTGAGGATGCGTCCTTTACAAATGCATCTTCTGGCACATTACAGACCAAAGACAGATCCGATCTCCCTTTTGGTCTCGATCGACGATGTCATTCGGCCACACCTTCGGTGGTGGCTATTGGAACAGAACATTCGGTGCGGACGGAGCTTCCCCATATTGGATCCTCACGTCATAATTTCCACCGACGCCTCCAACGAGGGCTGGGGAGCCTCCCTTCCCCCTCGACAAGCTGCAGGCACTTGGGACGACAACACTCGGTCCCTACATATCAATGTTCTAGAACTCCAGGCTGTAGTCAATGCCCTACACCACTTTCAAGCAGACGTAGTGGGTCGGTCTGTTCTAATCAAGACCGACAACACGACAGTGGTAGCATATATCAACAAACAGGGCGGTACAAGATCACCCCAGTTGTGCTACCGAACTTGGGAAATGTTTCAGTGGCTAATCAGACACAAAGTCGATCTACGTGCCATTCACATTCCTGGTGCGGAAAACGACATAGCGGACTCTCTCTCCAGGGGCAAAGTAGTTCCCACAGAGTGGTCATTGAACAGGAGGATCGTACGTCAGATCTTCTCGATCCTAGGTCGTCCACACATAGACCTGTTCGCCTCAGCGGTCAACACTCAGCTCCCGGTGTTCTGCTCGAGAGCCCATCATCCTCATGCATGGGCCTCGGACGCACTATCAATAGACTGGACAAACATGTTCGCTTACGCCTTCCCTCCAATCTCAATCCTTACAAAGGTCATCGGGAAACTGGAGAGAGACAGGTGCAGGATCCTGCTGATCGCCCCCTTTTGGCCGCGTCAGCCCTGGTTTCCGCGACTGGTGAGGCTCCTAGTGGGCTCCCCTCTAATCCTCCCAGATCGTCACGACCTACTCGTTCAATCTCAGTCCCGGTTCCGACACCCATCTCCGGGAGATCTCCACTTAGCGTGCTGGCCACTGTCAAGTGTGCCTACCGAGCAGCAGGTCTTTCTGAAGACGCTGCAACTCTGGCCGCAAAGGGACGTCGTCTCTCAACACGACAAATCTATGACAGTCGACTACGACATTATAGTAGGTGGTGCACAGAACAGGCTGTGGATCCGCTCTGTGCTTCTTTAAGCCATTGTTCAGAATTCCTACTGTCATTGTTCAGAGCCAATTTGTCAGTAGGAACGATACGAAATTATCGATCAGCCATAGCAGCGGTTCACAAGGGCTTCGCTGATGGCTCATCTATCTCCTCTAATGTGGCAATCACTAACCTACTTCGGGTATGTTCAACGAGAGACCTAAAATCCGGAAACTGGTCCCATCCTGGGATCTAGGTCAGGTCCTGAACATGTTGGCCAAGGCTCCATACGAGCCCTTGGGCCAAGCACCCCTCATTAATGTATCTATAAAGTTGGCCTTCCTGCTCGCAGCGGCTACCGCTAGGCGGAGCAGCGAGATCCATGCGCTGACTTTAGATTCGGGACATATCCGCTGGGAACCAGGTGGGGTTCGCCTGATCCCAAAGGCGTCCTTCCTGACGAAAAATCAGACGGCAAGTTTCAGCCCTCCTGATATTTTCCTCCCAAAAATAGAGTCGACCTCCTCTATTCCCTCAGACAAATTATGGTGCCCGGTCCAAGCCCTAAAATGGTATCTGGCACGCACCAAGTCACTCAGGGATAAATGCATGCAGCTCTTTATTACAACCATAAAGCCACATGGCCCCGCCTCAAGGGACACCATTGCGCGTTGGGTAGTAGCTGCTATCAAATTCGCTAATGCGGACTGGCCATCCAAAAGGGACGCTTCTGTCCAAGGCCTTGTCCGAGCCCATGACGTACGCGCTGTAGCGGCGTCCTGGGCATTTTTTAGGGGGGTCCCTATCTCAGAGATCTCTCAAGCAGCATGCTGGAAGTCTGCCACGACATTCACATCCTGCTACCTACGTGACGTACTCCAGACTGGAGGGAACACGGGAAGACGGTACTGACACAACACCAGTCCTCGTCTACGAACCCTACCCTGCGCAGTAGTCCTTCCCGGCCTGACCAGGAGACTAACTAAGCAGGTAATACATTTACATGTATATTCAATCTAAATGGTCTAAATCATTATGTATATATATCTATATACTGTTGTTTAACCATTTGATTGCAGGGCGTCTCGCCTACCCAGCCACCGGTTGTCGGTGCCACTCTATGCATATGTAGTAGCTATTTGGGTAAGTGAATGAAGTAGACTCCCCCCCCACAGAAGTGTGGGACGAGTCTACGAGTGATACTTACCCAAATAGCTTCCCGCCCTCCTCCCCACTCTCGGCTCGCGTTACGATGGTTTTTCACCTTTAGTGCGCGAGAAAAAAGAGGAAGTATAATGGCGGATTCATGACGTAGCATAATGGGTAGGCCCCGAGAGGGCGCTCGGTGGTTGATTAAATCTTTTAGCGTTTGAGCCTGTCGGCTGAATAAATATGCATATGTAGTAGCTATTTGGGTAAGTATCACTCGTAGACTCGTCCCACACTTCTGTGGGGGGGGATTATTGATCGTTAGTGTGGCAGTGCTTTAAAATTGAAGAGAATACGGAATGCTTTTGCCCCTCTTCCTTGAGATTGTATCTTTGATACTCGACCAAAAATAAAAAGGCGAGGACAAAAATCTGACCCAGTTCTCCTGCTCAAAACATGTGATGGAACATTTTACAACCCCCCCTCCCCGAAAAAAACCTTTCTGGTGGTAGTTACTCTTTTTTGGGGGGTACTTACATGTACATGTACCTGCAATTCACATCAGATGGACACCAATCGTGTTTCTTGTTTGCTGTCTTGCAACGTCTTGAATGAGGATTCTGTCCCACATAGGCTGACGTGTACATGTAAGCACTTGACGTGTATTGTACGGGCCCACATGATTAAATTATTACGACTCTGTGCCGGCAGACCGTTTTAATATCGCGTACGTGATTTTTGACGGTAAATCATACAAGCAACCTAAACCCACAGGGACGGAAATCGAGGCTTGGATTTCAGCATGCGCCAAACTTGATGTGTCGTTAATGCTGGGTTTTTAGTTCCCTGTTTCTTACCCATCTTTGTTCTCTGCCACGTCTTGATTCTGTCTGTGTTTGGCAGTTGACATTTTGCAAAACACTTACCAGTGAAGATTCAGTGCAATTACATTGTAATTTTGTCTTCATCGTCTACGTTTAGGTAACCTTTGGGAGAGTCTTATTTGACCATCATGTCTAAGAAGTGATGAAGTGATGAACTAAGAAGTGATGTCAGCACTGCTGGAATTTTTGAAGGTTAACTTACTAAATTTAGTTCCTGATCTTTGTCAGATTCATAGGGATGTAAACAAAATGTGAATTATCCCCCCTAGTCCTTTCAGTCAAAAATCAATCAAGTGACTGTGTTCAACAGTTAAGAATTCCCAGCCTACATGAAAGCAGGATTGAATGGCTGGGACTGTTTGAGTAACTTGATATAGCTATGCTTTGACTCTGGGTGAGTGATAAAACAGCTGTGGCCACAACTTGCCTGCTTTGTCTATTGACCAAGTTTGACTAGTCACAGTGCTTGCTTGACGTGACAAGTGGAAGTGAATTTTGACTGTCTGTGACTGTTTAAATAGCAGGAGAGTTAAGCAAAGCACAGTGAAGTAAAGCAATATGAAATGGCTATGATCCCCTAGACAGCTGTGGAAATAATCGCTGTATTGTGCAACACAGATATTGGATATGGTATGAAAATCAGTCAATAAGGAGTTGCCAAGTGATCTCAAACTACATGTATTAGACTTCATTTCGGCGGAGGATTTGACAGCTACGCCAATTGCTGCATGTAAATGACCGTCTTTTCCCAATTCTGTGTCCGTCTTGAAGCTCGGACTGTTCTTCTCGTGGCTGAGTGCCTGCTCCTCCTGAATGATTAGAAACACGTGTTTCTCATCACGTTGGGCAAAGTCTCACAAGTGGTTCCTGACTCATCACGACCTCTCCGTCCTTCCAGCCTTCATTTTAATATTCCGCTCATGTTACTTTGCCAAGTGCTGCACCTCAGCTCAGCCAATGTTACGAAACGATTATTTATTGCCTTGGTTTGGATCAGGTTTCTTCTATTGCTGCGGCCATTATTACCCAACTTCTCGTTCTTGGAACGTTCAGTAATCATAGGTCCTAGCTCCATGGTAATGCCGTCCTGTCATCCTTAGATTTGTCCGTAAATTACAGCAGTTTTGTTCCTCAATGCTCTGCATACGTTTTGTGGTATTTAAATGTGAATTAAGGGAGTGAATTTCGGCTGTGGTGATGCCAAAAAGTATTATTTTGTAAGGTCTTGATCATTTCACCTGTGGATAATCAATGCGTTCTGTTATTCACAAAAATCAGCTTTCATCCTCGGTAATCAAGCACATGCAGGAAGACATTTTTTCCCCAATGTGCTTGAACTCGTAATTGGATTTGTAAAGTGCCTTCACATTTGATGAATATTATCTTTTTTTTTATAGGCATGGAAGAGTGTACAGTTTTTATCTTTGACCCTCCTGCTGTTTGAACAGTCACAGACAGTCAAAAATCAATCCTCTTCCCCTGCCATGCCTTTTACACAGGCTAGTCACCAGCAGTCAGATCATATTTCACGCAAGCACTGTGACTAGTCAAATTCAGTCAACAAACAAAAGCAGGCAAGTGGTAGGCACAGCTGGCTTAACAATGTGATGTGTTTGGACTTGTTACAATCTTTCCCTCCTTTGTAGTTTCATCACATATGTACAAGGTAAAATACACTTCATGGCAAAACATGTGTTTGTTTGATTATGACTTGCAGAAATGGCATAATTTATTACATGGATGTCGGACATGCTTTTATTAGTGTCGGATGTACAGGACATGCCTGCAATAACATTACAAAGTAGAAAATAATCAGTTTGAAATTATGTCTTTGTTTTACAAAAAACTCTTTTGGCATACAATACCGGTATGACCCTTTGTCTCTGCCTTAAAATGAAAACTCAGTATAACACTTGCATTTTGCATGTGAAAACAAGGTGCCAAAATAACTACCTGAAACCCATACTTTTAGCACAAAAAACAGGTGTTTTTGACACCAAAAAAAATACATTTCCACATCCCATCTGACTGGCACACCACTCCAAAGGTTGTTGTCCCCTTTAATTTGATACCACGTTTGAGGTCGTGGTGCTTGTATTTCTCAAAGGTTTTTGAAATTCTCCACTTTTCCGTTGGTTAACTTTTGCGTGGAATTGCCCAAAATTTAATATGTCATTTTTTTGTCTGCCAAGTTTTTTTGTGTCATTTTGTATCATTCAACTGCTGTGGATAAGCGGTCAAATTACTCCCGCTCCAGGTCCGATCAAAGGCTTGTTTTTGCAAAAGTACGGTCAGCGGGAGCCGGGTTACTGTGAATACAGGATGGGCACCTGCCCATCCTGGCAAGGGAGCTTTTCAAATGTTAATCTGCTGTCGTCGGTCTGCAGAGGGGTTGCTGAAAGGAGCTGTGAAAGGGAGCAAGGAGGAGGGATTGGGGGGGGGGAGCGGGGAGGGGAGGAATGAAGCACATGCTCACATCCTTGTAATGGAAAGAGTTGATTTGGCCTGAGTTCTGTTTTACATTGCAGAGCAGACTTGACCTCGTCAGGAAACACCCTGGAGCTTCTGAAATTGTTTTGTTGCAGTCAAGTCCTCTCAAGTCAATCACTAGTCAATCAAAAGTCAATCCCTAGTCAAGCACTAGTCAAGCACTACATGTAGTCAATAACTAATCAATTACAAGTCAATCACTGGTCAATCACAAGTCAATCACAAATCAATCACTAGCCAATCAAGTACTCAATCATTGGTCAATCGCAAGTCCATCAAGCTGTTTGAATGAACTGTGACCAAGACATTTGTTCATCATTGTTCATCATCTGTTATGACCTCCGTGTGACGAACGTTTCAGAAAGAGATAAATGGAGGAATGTTTTAACCCTGCTTCGATTTTAAATTTCACTTTGTAAAAATGTATTACAGCTTACAAACTGGTGAGTAAAGAATGATTTGCTTTTTGTACATCCCTACATAAAAGTTGATTGGACATAGCCCGCAAGCAGTCAAGAATAGAGATAGTGCATGTACAGTGTACAGTGTACATGTACATGTTCATGTGCATTTTACATGTACATGTGTAATGTACATTGTACATTTCCGTTTTTCTGCCTATAAAGAGAGGATGATAATCGTAATGACAACTGTATGTTGATAGTATTTTGCATCTACATGTACATCATTTATGTAAGTCCTCGCGTCAGATTAGAGTAGTGTGTCTTGCTTAAGGACACTGCAGATGTTCATGCAGACCACGGTGTCTCTGATTGCAGGGCATTGCTACATGTAAGCAATTTCAGTTGGTTACCGGCCAAAAAACGGCTGATGACGTTTAGTGCTTCTGATCGGTTCTCTGCTGATTTGTGTTTTCTCTATGAATATTGACCTGCTGTCCCGTGGGTGAATATTTTCCCCCTCTTGGGGAGTATGGTAATGCACCACACAGCAAGTGCACCGTCTGTGGAATATGGCCCTTTGAAGTGTCGCTTCTAAAGTGCTGTTGATTGTGGAATCGGTGTTGTATCTATTTCCATAGATAATTCAAGATAGCAAATTGGCCAAGACGCTTGAAATTCTGTTTTGAAATCTACATTTGGAAATTTGTTGGATGGCATCCATACATGTATACATGTACGTTCGGGTTTCGGGGTGACATTTTTTGTCAAGGAAATACAACTTTTATTTGGATGAATCAACTTGAATAACTGCAGAAAACTGGAATCTCCTTTCGTTGTACTCACTTCTCAGTCCCTTGTCTTCTTTGTCATTCCCATGTGGTAATAGGGCCTTCCTTTTTTGGAAGATGTGGAGCTGCATATGTACATTTAGGGTTTGAAACAAATCTACAATTACATGTACATGTGTACGTCGGCAGAGATAAGGGAGACCAATGTTTTGCAAATTTTTTGAGCAGTCTAGTCTGTTGCTATGCATGGGCAGCACCAATGTTTTTTTTTGTCAAGTTACGCTGTTATGCATGTACATGTACCTATCACTATTAACCCTAACCCCCAAAGAGTTCATTTGGGGTAAAGTACATCACATACTACAAATTACTACAAAAATTAAGTATGTAGTACCCAAATACTAGAAAATACTATGAGTGCTGTGTCCACTTTACATGTATGCTGAAGTACTGCATACTGCAGTTTACTACTAGTAGTATTTTGTAGCTTTAGGTGAGGTTAGTGTTTGCAACGCCACACTATATTAATTAATTAAGTGATTTTTAAGGAATATAACAACAACTCCCTGCTGTTTCTAGTTTCCATCCTGAAACCATTGAGGGCATGGCCAAGGCGGTTCTGATGGGTCCCTGACTGACGGACCACTTGATTTCTCTCGTACTATGTCCACCTCCAGAATGGAAATGATCAGCCAATGACGTCTCAGTCCCCATGGCTACACGATGCTTGAGTTTGAGGCACTTGGCCGTGGTCACAGTAACTCGACCATTGCTTCTTTAACTGTAGAAATTCTTCAAAAGAGTGGTCATTTTTTTTAAAACTACTTGTTAGTGAACTGTTCTTTTCTGTATAGTTTTCAGTTTTACATGTTGGAGAGTGGTCATTTGAGCTCTCATCAACCGAGATCTCAGAAAGGTTAGGCAAAGTTAAAACAGATGGTGACCAACCGCAGAACCGTTGACTGATGATGATGATAGTTGATACCTACCCCTTACCACATTATAGTGTATGCTGTCTTCATTGCAAAGTTAAAATGTGTCTCTTAAAGGGGCTTAATAGCCTGAAATCCCCCCAAGTTTTATGTTTTTGGATAGTTTGCTATCCTATTTCAAAGGTCTAGTTGAAAGGAAACTAACCTAATGTCTTACCGTTCTGATAAAAGACGGAAAAAATAGGTTGTTTACATCTGACATGGCGGACATTTTTTGGCAAACGCATATACGTATTTCTAGTCTAAATAGACCCTGGCCCTGGCGAAGCTGACCATGGTCTATGATACGTAAACGGATTCGGCGATTAATTATGCAACTAGACTGCGTATGAACTCCAGAAACTGACCAATCAGCAGGCACCTTCTATACGCGCATAATGCAAGTTCCCCGCGTGCGTAAACATCACGCCCACGATGAGTAGCATTTTTGTACAGCAGGTTGCATTACAAAAACGTGGCATTGAAATTGACCAATCACAATATTAGTCCTGATTTCGGAATGAAATGACGTCTTGCATGCTTTATATCAGATGTTCTACCAGAGATTTGCTGCGTGGAGAGCGGGTGATACTTGGACTATAAACATACATGTATTTCCAGCCGTGTCCATTCAGTGTACGGTGCTCGTTAATACACACAGCACCAACACACAAATGTTGTTCCTCGCACATCCGCAAAATGTGATGCACTGGTGGAACATGTGGGGCAGAATTCATGACTAGCACGCTACAGCTCCATTTTTGAGAGTCAAAATGTCGACCCTGGAAATTTGTTCCCGCAAGAATAACACTAAAACGCCTAGTTTTTAAAGGATGGTTTTGTGGATGTTAATTCCAACTTTTAAATGCTCTTTCCAATTAACATCATTTCGTTTCAAACACGTTTTTGTAGCCCAATTGGGCGCATTCCAGGACGTAATGTCTCTTTAATTCTTAGCTTATTCAGTCACACATTTTTTAATGATTTCATACATCAGTGATATTCATTCTAGGTCAAGAGACAATCTGATTCTGGCGATGGATTTTCTCCCCCCGGTAAACATTTTTTAGTCCTTTGAAAAATTCTCTCAAGAAGTGATTATGCATGTACATGTATGAATACAAATGTTGTTGTTTTTTAGGATGTCCCAGTATAATTCGGCCTTTTACTAAAATAACCAAGAGAAATCCACACAGCAGTTGATTTTGCTGGCTGGGCTATGGTGGGACTACAGATAGCCTTATTAAAAAAAATGTTTTTAAAGCTGTACCCGACCAGTTATAGAATCTTGATCCAAGATCATCTAGGGGAAGAAAGCTGACGGTGTCGGGGATGCTTAAAGAAATCTCGGCACCTGCCCTGTCGAGCTCACCTCAAAGCTAATGCATTGAATCGCTTCGGGGTAGGAATAAAAAAAAAAAAATCCCTCCCCTTCCTCTCCGTTAAACCCTGCAATTACTCATCCGTCTGCTATTTCTTGCCTCTACACCCCCTCCGCCCCCTTAAATAAAATATTGCTTGTTGTGTTTCTGCCATGTTTCGCAGCTTTCCTCTTTACATTGGATCTAGCCTGGAGAAACCTGGGTATAAAGGAAAACCAATCGAAGGTGGCTCTAGGAAGGTATTATTCCTCCGTGGCTTTGACAGGCGAATCACGTCCACTGCGCTGGCAGCCTATGGGTCTCGCAGGGCATCAGGTTGTGTGTGTATGGTTCACGGAACGCGCGTGTAGATTTGTCTCGCTCACCCTGCGAAGAGATTCCTTCCTTCGTCTCGGTATCATGTAACAGTCCAAGCGCTGGAATTTCGCACGCGAACCGGTTTTCCTGGCCTCGCCTGTGCTGTCTTGTGTTCAGCGTGAGTGATAGCGTAAGCTCATACGACAATGCTTACCGTGCGCGTAAGGCGAGACTACTTCCCCTTCTACACACGTAAGTACACGTAATCTTGTCTAATAGGAATCCATACCCTGCCCAGGCAACCCAAGGCAGAATATTTGGTAATTTTTTGTGAGACGGGGGACAGCAACCTGCAGTGTAGGAACAGCACCAGGGAGCCATGCATTCACGTGTATTCAGATGTACATGTATATTCCATCAGCTGCCGTAATGTCCCAAGGCATAAGCATTATCATGTATGTGGAGACGCCGTACTCCAGTACGCACACCAAATGCCAAATCTGTTGACATCAATGCCTACGCTGTCCGCTTCTCGCGCTCGCTGCCTCATCCCTCGCTGGGGGATATTTTTTGGCTAGTTTGCAGTGGCTACCACAAGTAGGGGCGCTAAACAGCAAAAGTCTTAAGCCTGATGTTATTTTTGCAGCTCTAATCCTTTTATTTGCTATTTACAATGAGTCATCCCGCGTTTGCATGATATCGGATTCCTAATGTATGTGTATTTATATAAATCCTTACCCTTAGGCAGCTATCTCATAGAGTTATTATCGTCTTCATGTTCTGATTGTAATCATTGATTTCATGCGTGTTTGGTTTGTTGTCTGTGTTTTGGGTAAAATTGATGAGTGTGAGTTTATGTAATATTGTTTGAACCGGCTTCATTTAAAATCCAGAAGAAATATGAAAATGACAGGTGAGTGGTAACTTTTTAGTCAAAAACTATTTCAGCAAGCTATCCCTTAAAAGCAGATGAGGGGAACAGCTCATGAAGAGGTTTTTTTCCAAATAAAAACCCTGATTTCTTAGAGATACTAAATAAAAGTTTCACTTGCAAAGGAAAGTGACTGATGTTTGTTGCATTGGCTACTGTAGAGTAGGATTATTACTGCCAATCCCTGCCAGACTGTTTAGCTGGGCAGACAAATATTCAGAGGACAATAATCCTTTTCGAGATTAAAAAAACTTAATAATAAGAGGATAACAATCAAAAGCTATTCAGGTTGATCAAAAAAAACACCACAACCTTACACTACTACTATTCAGAGACCTACACTATTGATATGGATATGAAATTTTGTTGGAAGGAAAATGATACCAAGAACTCCCGATTCGGTCCAGTAGTTTTGATTCCCACACCATTTTTGTGAGCCAAGGTCAGGGGCTCTAATTAGGATGATCGCACACTGTGAACAAAAGAGTTATCGTAACCCCTGACTTTGGTTCACAAAAATGGCACTGGAATCAAAACCACTGAACCAAATCAAGAGTTCTTGGTATCTTTTTCCTTCTAACAAAATTTCCTATCCATATACATCAATGGTTTAGGTCCCAGGATATTGGAAGTATGAGGGTTGCGGTTTTTTGGGGGACCACCATGTATAGAAGAAGGTAGGTCCAGGAGGTTGTGGACCCCCCCCCCCCCCGCACTAATTCTGTTTCTTCATGTTTTCTAACTCATAATTCACAAAATTGAAAAAAAAAACTGTTTGCTGTGACTAAACCATATCCCCTTTTTTTCTCCTCTGTCTTGCATTGTACCCACACTGTACTATTTGTCCAATTTGTCATGTGACATAGTTGTTGAATAGCCCTTTCTATCAATTCTTACACACAGATCAAACTGTAAATCGCTTTATTCTGCTTGTCTTATTCATAAATGCTTCACCGTATCCCAAGCCTTTGTGTTATGATAATAACCACAAAATTCAACGCGCCACAAAATCGTTTATCTTCTTTAGCCCCTCACTCGATGTAAGGTTGTCCAATTTTGAATAATTTAGTATTTTGATTATTCGGAACTGCAAGTGACGGAATCTTCCAATACTTGAAACACGCCAATCAAGTTTTACACTCGCCAGCTGCAGCTGCCTTCCACACTGGTCAAAACTTGCACACAAAGCGCGCTGGGGACACATTTGCATGCGGCGATGGATATTATTGGCCGCTGGAGTGTTTTGCAGTAAGTACTGTACAGTCGAATCTCGTTAGTACAAACTCTGTTAATACAAAATTCTGGTTATAACAAACATAAAGCCTTAGTCCCGACTGTGCATATTTATGTGCACAATGAATGGGACTGATGTTCCTCTTAAAACAAAACTCTGATATAACAAACAATTTGGCTAGGTCCGAACGAGTTTGTATTAACGAGACTCGACTGTATATGTCAAGGGACTTTTACCCAGCTAAAGAATGGCACCAATAAATAGGCATGACCAAAAAAGTTACCGTCGACAAAAAAGTGGCATCTGACAATAAGAAACGCAACTTAACGAGTAAAATAACATCACAGTCGTGTGTGCAAGTGCATAGTTGTTATCTTTTCGAATATTCAAACCTGTAAAAAGCTATTCGAATATTCGGTTGGTGATCGAATATTCGGTATATCAGGACAGCCCTAATTCAATTACTCTTTTTCTTCAAACAATGTCACAAACCCGCAATCAAATGTATGTGTACGTATACATACATGTAGGTAATCTGTTCGTTGAAGTTTTCAATGCGCACAATTATCTTATTATGTTTATCTTCGTTTCAAGCGTAAAAACAAAATCAGTCCTAACCATCTCTTCCTTGTAATCACAGCTCTGCTCTGTAGTGATTCGATAAAGCCCTGGGTAATTGTGTGCATTGTTGTTTACCGAGTTGAATAAGGAGAGGAGGCGAGATGGGTCCTGACTACGCATCCTGATCCCTGATTACCTTACCATATCCACCTTGCTTCGCATCCCCAAGGATGACACTGAGAGGCTCATGTTACCCATCACTGGGTGTTCTACATGTGTGCCAATATCAATGTGTAAAATGCAGACAGTCAGTCTTATCCATGTACAATCGCAATCTCTCTTTCCTAACTCTTCGTTTAAGAGATTTCAGTTTCAATTTCCTCATTTGATTCAAGTGACTTTGGAACATTTTTCATTAAAAACTCAGGACGCTACACTACATGTACATGTACGTGTACATGAGGTTTTGTCTATAGAAAGAAGATAATAACATTGCTGCCAACAGCACTCCCCCCACCCCCCTTCAAAAAACAAGGGGGGGGGTAGCATTTGGGGGGGGGGAGTTTACTCTCAATGTTTTTGAATCATTCTTGTTCCAATTTCCAAATGAATCTGCATGTATTATTCCCATATCCTTTCCAAATCAGTCAACTAATTTAACACTCTGTGTCCAAAAGGTTGATTCTGCCACTGCATACAATGTAGATACATGTAGTTGGCATCATTTTGGTGAAATTTCAGTATTTGTACATGTACATGTACATGTATTTAAATTAATGAAACACCAATAACGATTCAAAACTATCTTCATTGTTCATTGTAGTTTCAATGTTAAAATTTGAAGGGAAAAAAGTCAAAAGAGACGTTCTACTTTCCAACAATTGAAATTCAAAAAGAATGAGCAAAAACTACATGTACATTATTCAGATTGACCCCAGATTGATAGCCAAGAACGATTGTATCCAAAGATGGTGATTTATGGACACAATCTCATCCCACGGCTACGATTATGACCCTGCAGAAAACCCAAGACCAAAAATCGTAGCAAAAAAAATAAAAAATATAGCATTTTCTTGTCTTTTTCTCATGCCTTAAAATGCATGAAGAGGATCTCAGAAGGCATCAATAAATCAATGGCGCACTGCGTTGCAGATGCCTTTCAAGATGTATGGGTGCTTAAAGAAGCTGTGTCACCTTCTGACCTCATGCATATACATGTATACATGTACATATACTTGTTGTTAGTGGATACAGGTACCAGACTTGTGTGGCTGGTTCAACAATATTTCGACTATTTGAAAAACGAAAAGGATTTTTGCCCGTTTACGATACAAGCCAGAGACTCTCTGTTGAACATATGCCAGATGTCATTTTGTTCAAAAAGCCATCTCACTTCTATTTTGTAAAAATACGAATAATAATTTTGTAATATGTCAGTGAAGGGCAAAACCTATTATTGAATTTTTTAGAACTTGATAAAAATAATTTTGATAAATGTTTAATTCAAACATTCAAGAAAGTTCAAAAGGACATACATGTAACTCCAAGCAAGGACTGAAGATACCTATACATAAAATGACATTTTATGACATTACACAAATATAAGACTTCACTGTACAGTGCAATTGAATGAAAAAAATTACTGCCGGGAAAAAGTTCAATATTTTTTTTTTTGTTGGTCATAATAAAATTCTTTTCAGTTGAGCACAATTTTTTTGAAATGTTTGTTAGTTGCTAAGTTACCCCCCCCCACAAAAAGGGATTAAAAATTACCCTTAGAATAAAAAAAAAATACTTTTTTAGTAGGAAAGTCTTAGTTGTGAAGCAAAACATCTAAAGCAGTGCGGGGGAGCCGGTTTACCGCGTAGTTTCTTGCAGTTGTACTGAATCTTTCAGGTTTGTTATTGATTCTCCTTCTGGAGAATCCTGACAATGGCAGTGGGCTTGAATAACCAATAGAATAGGTAGAAATCGAAGCGTGGTGCGATTGTGCCATACAGGGGAGCGATACAGTGTGGCGTCTTTGTAGCTACACTCAGAGCTGGCCGGTTGAGATTTGTATAACTTTGGAGTAATTTGAAACCAGAAACTGGGGCTTCACAACAACAAAGATGCATCAGTTTATTTGTTTGATTGTGTGTATTTTTGTTTTGTTTGTTTGTTTGTTTTTGCATTGCAAAAGAAGTTGCATAAAATTAGCCCAAAATGTGCCCATTTGATATAGTTAATCCTAGTTTTTGTTGCATTTTATAAATAAATAAAATAAATACATTTTGATGCTTATAAAGCACTTTCCATCGTGTCAACAATCTTAAAGCGCTTTACAATTCAATATCAGTGCACATTCGGTCCTCTACCCTCACAGGTACCCATTCATACTCCTGGGTGGAGAGAGGCAATTGTAGTTAAGTGTCTTGCCCAAGGGCACAAACACCATGTTCCTGGCAGGGTTCGAACCCACACACCAACGTACATTAGTTTCATGCTTTTTTTGGCAACTGGGGGCGCTGTTGATGATGTGATGTCACTTCAGGAATGCACTCTCCAGTGTAGGGGTTTTCTCTTTAAATTGTAAACCCAAAATTCTGCTTATTGAAAACATGTGTGCATAAAGCTTTTTATTGTCTTACTGCCATAAACTGTACTGAAACAACAATGAACCACTGAAAGCAGAAAAGTAACCACAGCAAACCACCAAAATTCTGGTGACTTTTTATGCTGAAGCAGATGTGAAACTGAAGTTTCTGCCTTGAATGACATCACAGTTTTGCTCATGAATATGGAAATTTGCTTTAGTGTAAAATCAAAAAGGCACCAAAACATCCTAAAAATGGCAATATGATGATTAAAAATAAAGTTAAATGGAAAACAAAGTTACATTTCAAGGATTGCATTAAAAAAATCCATTACATTGGCCCTCGATGTGCATTTAGTAGTGCTGCTTACAATTATTGTTAGGGGATAAGTTAATTATTAATTTGATAATTTAGAGAAGGCATGTTAAGGTTTATCGTACTATTGGAAATAGTTTGATGCAAAATTCAACCCTCAATTTTGGAGGGAAAAAAGAAGAAAATGATTAAAGGGATTTCATAAAACAAAATACTTATTGCAGAAAGTTGTAATGAAATAAGTTAACTTTCTGACCATGAGAATAAAATCCAACAGAAAGTGTGCACAGTTTGCACTAATATATTTGCCATTCTCCTTAAATACTTCCCTTTCTTTTAGTTTTCCCTTGCTATTTTCTTTTACTTCTTGAGAAGGTTTAGGAATTATGAAGGCACAGCCTGAATAGACATTAAACAAATATTTATCATGCATCAAAAAGCACTTGATCAAAACCTTGGCCTTGCGATGGCCTCACCACACAGCAAGAAAATAAAACATCAGACAAATAATGCAGTGTGTATTATTAATATGAAAATACACAATTATTGCCGTCCCGCGAGACACTGGCCAGCCACGCGGCAAAAAGGTGTTAATCAGATGCAAGGAGCTAGGCAGTCATTATGCATAACACGATCCAACAGGCCCAATCATTTGCATTTAGCCAGGCGTGACAAGGATGCTCAGCTTACAAGTAATTAATCCCTCCTGTGCTGCCAGCACTGGAATATTTTGATTTGGCTCGGGGAGCTGACATTAAAAACGTCAAGACTTTTTTTTTGTTGGTTGGCCATTTAGTTCACAAAAATTTTATTAATTATTTTGATATCCATATGCTCACTCCAAGGTGACTGTTTTGAATGGTTGAATGGGAAAATAATCATTTTATTAAACAATTTAAACAAAAAAAAACAACTTAATTTAAAATGTTTTGTTAAGAAATAAAAGTTTTTACCTGAAAATGTTCCACGAGGTCTGTCCGAATTGTATTTAAGACAAAAAGAAATGCCCAATAATGGAGGCAGGCAGCTGCCCAAAAAATGCAACATTCAGAAAACAAATCATTAAAACTGTTTAATGTTTTTTCTTGAATGAAATTGTATATTACATGAAAGCCTGACTTTTTCTCAATCCACTCCTTTTTACCACATTCCATTTGGGTCCCTAGATCCAGAAATACAATCAATTAAGTGAAAGGGTCTAAATTGTACTAGGCCCACTCTTACCTGTGATGTCACCAACTTCAATGCCTATGCAATGCTTAACCCAGATTCAGCATTCAGATTCAGCATGTCGAAGTGAAAGTAAAATTTACACCCTTTCACGTAATTGATTGTATTTCTGGATCTAGGGACCCGAATGGAATGGGGTAAAAAGGAGTGGATTGAGAAATAGTCAGGCTTTAATGTAACATATAATTTCATTGAAGAAAAAAAACTTCAAACATATTTAATTATTTGTTTTCTGAATGTTGCACTTGTTTGGCACACTCTGTACTGGGTACATACATACATGTACATGTTCATAGGCTAAGATATGTGTACATGTATACACTGTCCAAAGTAGGCATACCATGTATACTTGTATACATGTACATGTGCACAAATTGTGCCAAGTACATGAAGTATCTCTCTGTATTGGGGTTAGATGAATAAAGCACAAAATGTCAAAAAGAAAAACAACATACAACCAGATGGATTCCTTATCCACGAGGCTCTGTGACAGAGCACGATATTTTTATGAGGGATAATTTACCTGTACAAGTGCTCTCTCTCTCTTTCGCTCTTGCCGCATAATTCAAATTTCATAACGAATGCTTCTAGGGGATTAAACCGCACTCCCCTGTCCAGTCAAGCGGCAAACATGCTTATAAGAAACGTGTCTTGTCATCTTTTACTACGCTTGTACGCTTGTCGTATTTCATCAGACGATGCAGCTCAAGCGCATGCATGGATTAATAAAAAATTGTAGACCGCTATTAAAACAAGCTCTTACATTATGTACCATGCAACTTTTGGCACTTAGGGACTTCTGTTTGTCCAATATACAAGGGGGCATTCGTCGAAGCATAGTGGGGCAAGCGCCCCCCCCCCCCTTTTTATTCCGTAAACCATATCTTGAAAGGTAGAAGGAAAGGGCTAAAGGAAGGTAGGTAAAGGGTAAAAAGTAAGTAAATGGGTAAAAGGCCATGCTTCAACAGCATACATGTACATGTACATGTACACGTATACATGTAGCCCCCTTTCCATTGCAGAGTTTGCCCATGCGACAAATGCTGGTACAATGTACGTGTACATAGTCCAAGATTTGAGAAAATGCTAGCCTTATTTTATCCAACTGCACTGCATTTTACCCAATTCAGTGAGTCACCAACATTTGCTGTATTCCAGAGTATTTCCTGCTTTGTCTTGTATGTGCCTATCACATCTGAGTCATGTTTCTGAGTCAAATCTTTTTTGCGCCCTGGGATTCTGGCCCGATCTTATCACCTCAAATCAGCGTGAGGTGATTTTTAATGATCGTGTACCTGTGGAATTCCTGCTGCATTTTGCAATCTTAAAGCTGCCTATAGATCTTTAAATAAATGCCAGTTGCCCATGTCCGTTTCCAACAATTTTTTCATTCTGAAGTTGGGTGCCACTTTATTTCGCTTTCATTACAACCAACCACGTTCTCTGTTTGCAGTGTCTTTCACCCTGTCTTCTTCCTTAGTAAACAAATACAGTCTCGCAATGTCACTCATATTCATTCGGTGGTGGTTTAATAATCTTATCCCTTTCATATTCATTTGTACATTTGTTTTGTAGGATGTTATTTTGAAACTGATATTTTATTTTGTTTTTGGTGATAGCTCGTGGGCCTCATGATGAAACAGCTCTCAGCAAAGGGATCATCTACCCAGCTGCGTATCTGGGGTCAACGCAGCTGGTCACTACCAAGCAGCCCACCAAGAAAGTACGCATGCAACAGGCGCAGGAGGCTGTCAACAGAATCAAGGTCAATATTTTATTGTATCGAGCTCTGGATGGCCTGTGGGTATCTCGCTGGCTTGTTAAGTGGCTGAATGGCAACTGACAAACTGCGTGGCTGGCCCACTGACCAACTTGTTGGCTTGCTTATTGGCTGGCTAGCTGCCCGGCTGGCTTAATGGCTCCCCAAGCAGCTCGTTGGAAGGCTGACTGACTGACTGACTCCCCGACTCCCCAACTCCCCGACAGCTAGAATGGCTTGTTGTGTAGCTTTCTGTTCATCAACTTGTTGCTTGTTGGCTAGCTGACTTACTGATTGCTAGAGTGGCTCACTTGCTAGCTAGCCAACTGGCTTGCTCGCTTGATGGCTGGCAAGATTGCCAGCTTGCCGACTTGTTGGCTGGCTGGTGAGCTCCCCGTAGAGAAGGCTTGTTTGTTTGCTAACTGACTGATTGACTCCCAGACTGACTCACTGTCTGCCAAGATTAATGTCTTGCCCCCCGACTGGCTGAATGCCATTTAGCCAACTGACTTGTTTGGTTTGCTAGCTTCAGAGCTTGTTGCTCACTGGCTGGCTGGCTCCCCGGCTGGGTAGCTGGCTGGTTGGCTGGCAGCCAGCTGGCCAACTAATTGGCTTGCTGGCTAACTGACTGACCAATTGGTAGACAGAATGACGGGCTGTCTGGCAAGATGGCTAGCTTGCCAACTAGCTGGCTTGCTCCCCGGACTGACTGACAGTCTGACTAACAACCAGGCTAGCTGGCCAACTGTTTGGCTGGTTGACTGGTCAACTGACTGGCTGGCTGGCTAACTCCCCGGCTGGGTAGCTGGCTGGTTGGCTGGCAGCCAGCTGGCCAACTAATTGGCTTGCTGGCTAACTGACTGACCAATTGGTAGACAGACTGACGGGCTGTCCGGCAAGATGGCTAGCTTGCCAACTAGCTGGCTTGCTGGCTGGACTGACTGACAGTCTGACTAACAACCAGGCTGGCCGGCCAACTGTTTGGCTGGTTGACTGGCCAGCTGACTGGCCGGCTGACTCCCCATGGAGCTAATTATACAATGTAGCCTGGCCCATTGGTCTTACCAACTTTTTGGCTGGCTGGGTGTGCATAGCTGTTTTTGTTACTGTGCCTGATGTAATTGTCCGTCCTTTAGTATTGGGTGGGTTTTTTTTGGCTCACCCATTTATCCATTTAATCATGGTAAATTAGTCCACTGAATTTGAAAGTAACTGACAAATAGCTTTTTGTGGGGACTGAGAAGAGTAAATATCTAATGCAATGAGCCACTAAGTGCACAGGCATGTACCCTCGGACAAAACCTGAAGCCTTCAGTCAATACACATGATTGATGGTAGCTGATTGTGTCATTAGGGCAGACCATGCAGTGCTCTGTAGCCAGCACCTTTCCCAATATTACAGACTGTTCCATGGTGGACGGACATTGTGCCTGGCAGCGAGCCTCCATTTAGTCACACTGTTTACATGCAGGCCAAGAAATTAGACAGACAAGAGTTCGCCAATCATTGATTTGTCTTTGAACTCTTCCCCACCGCTGTTTCATGTTTATACATTCTGATTATTGATTTGTCTTTGAGTTATTCTCCAACGCTGTTTCGTGTTTACTCATTCTAATATTCTTGAGCTTTTTCAACTGCTTCATGTTTACACATCCTAACCACTGATTTGTCTTTGAGGTATTCTCCGCCGCTATTTGGTGTTTACTCATTAAAATATCTTTGAGCTCTTCTACACTGCTGTTTCATGTTTACACATTCTAATCATTGATTTGTCTTTGAGTTATTTCCCACACTGTTTCATGTTAACTCATTCTAATCATTGATTTGTCTTTGAGTTATTCTCTGCACTGTTTCATGTTTACGTATTCAAATCATTAATTTTGTCTGAACTCTTCTCTACTACTGTTTCATGTTTAAGCATTCTAATCATTGATTTGTCTTTGAGTCGTCTCCATACTGTTTCCTGTTTATGAATTCTAATCATTGATTTGTCTTTGAGTTATTCTCCACTGCTGTTTCATGTTTACTCATTCTATTTATTGATTTGTCTTATGGTTTGATATTAACTTATTACTATTAGTAGTAGTAGTAGTAGTAATCATTTCTGGTAATGAAACAAGAATTTCTCAAAAGTGCCCGAGGTACTGTAGCTCGCAAGCCTGAAGAAACCTGTGGAGAGAAGACAGTGAGAAGAAGTTACAGCTTTAAAGGTGGGAGGAAAAGCCCGGAAGAATATTCTGGGGAAAACCCATGGAATCAGGCAGGGACTGAAAACCAATCCACATATTGGCCCAGGCGGGATTCGAACCCGGGTCACAGTGGTGGAAGGCGAGGAAAGTACTGCTACAGGTACGCCAACCTGACTCCCTCATGAGGACCTGGACTTCAATTTTATCCAAGATTTTAACTTTTCCAGAAAAGTACATTTGTATTACATTTTTCTGGCTATCTCTTTGGTGCTCCCCTTTTCCCTGTCTACATGTAGTCCATGATTTTCTTGTGATTTTTATTTTGCCTTCATTTGTGGTTTGTGTGACATGTTTCTGTATGTACTTTGATGACGTCTAATGTTTTTTCGTTGAGATTATTTGTGCAAATATGGACACAAAGTCTGTGCATTTGAAAGGACTAAATGTCTAGCTGTTGATAAATGACTGGTTGCAGAAGGCCTTGCTTAAATAATGTGTGCTTTCCTCTCTGGCTCTAGTGATTTATGAGTAACCTATAAACACATGGCCTTTGAAGCTAGCTGTACAGATCCTGTGAGCAAGGGTACTTTGATATGCAGATTTCTTGTTCAAGGGGTGGGGATGGGGGAGGGGTTGGGGACAGGGGTGGGGGGGGGTTCGTTTCTGGCTACAGTATATATCTGGCTTCAGAATCACATAATTTCCAAACTAAATGGAAATCCATGCACTCAAATGTTTTGCCTCATGTAAAGGATTTGATGATTTTGAAGCAGAAAATGGGACCCATGTTTAGTCAACGGGGCCATAAAGCCATGTAGGATCATTTGCACTTATCCTATCAGTGCAACAAGGTTGTAACTCGGACTTCAAACATCTCGAATAATCCCCATTTAAAGTTTTGCGGCACAATGAAAATTTTGTTTTGATATCAATTATGTAGAATTTAAAATGTTTTTCACAAGTTTCATGTCAAAGACAAATTTACATGGTGTCACAAAAGTTTATAATGGGAATTCGAGATGAGTGAAATCCGAATAACAACCTTGTTGCACTGACGTGACGTACTGATTGAATGACAGAAACTCAAAAGCGAAGATAGGACTGGTATCAAATACCCTGTGAAATTATTCTGCTTGAAGTGGTATTGTTTGGAAGAAAACTAACATTGGAGGTGGTTTAGAAATAGGTTGCGCACGAGCAGACTTTGTTTTGTACATTAGCAATGGAATCCAGTTACAAGACCCTCAAAATGGTGCATACATTTTCTCTGTTTTCTCAAAATGTATAGTATCTGCTGAGCAAAAAAGTTTAACAGGTTAGTTGTTATCCTAACAAAAGATTTTGAGCGATTTTGTTGCTTCAAACGGAAATATATGTATGCACACAAAGCAAGCTTCCTTCGTACCTCAAAATTCACCTAAAGCCGCCCTCAGGTCGACCACCTTGCGACGACACAGAACAGTCGACAACTGACTTTTCAGGAACAAGCCGTTAGGAACCGTTGGCAACATTTCAGTGTCGGGTTTTTTTGCAACCTGCGACGATATCAAGACGATTGGCATCAGTTGGCACTTAAAAAATCAAGTCACAAGAGTAAAAAAATTTCGACTTCTGCGCCGCGACGGAACTCGTTCCCGACAGGCAGGAATCAATCGCAGTGGACCTGTATGAAGTTACGACGTTGTGCGCACATCCGGATCATCTAATTCTATTGTGAATCGTCGTCATGCCGTGGGTGACATGAGCATGGTTGCGATTATTCTGTGTCAAGAAGTGGCTTGCTCCATGATAATCACACAATTTCTCAGTTTTGTGACCTGAGCGTGACTTTTGAGCCTAATGCCAACAATTCCATCACGGCGCAAGCAAATCGCAGGCCGACCTGAGGCAGGCTTAAAGCCAAAATGTCAGACGAAGCTTAGGTTTTCAAAGAAATGCCAATTGCACATCAAGTTTATCTGTTATGGTTGAGTATTAAACCCACACTTAAATTATTTTTTAGGTTTTTGTAAAAAAATAAAGTGAAGAAGAAGAAGAGGAGGTTGAATTTGTCAGCTCTGAAATTTAATGTTCAAGGGGCCATGACAGGATATTGGTTGTTGCTTTTGTTTTGGAACCTTTGCTCAGGAAAGTTGCCAAAATTGTGGAGTTGGTCAGTACATAAATCTGCCGAGCAAAGAAAACTTAGGTTTAAATAAAAATATTATGTTGATTGATTCTAACTGTTTTGAATTTCGGCTCCATGAACTTTGACCCAGACCATGTATTTAGTTTCGTGGTTGGTTGGTCATGTAATGTCTCTCACGTAGATACATTTTTGATCTACTCAAATTTGCACAAATTTCAATGGTATGCATGCGGGAGGATTTCGATTCTTTTTCTAAGTCTCTTTAACCCTCCTATGCAAACATACATTCTGTGCAAAGTTGTCCTTTCAATCAAAATCAGTCAAGTGAATGTTTTTAACGGTTGAGTGCTACCTGCCAACGTAAAGCAGGATTGACTGGCTGTGACTGTTTGTGTTACTTGATACAGCTATGCTTTGACTGTAGGCGATTGATAAGCCAGCTGTGCTTGTCACATGCCTGCTTTTGTCTGTTGACTGAATATGACTAGTCACACTAGTGCTTGTTTGAAATATGATCTGATGGTTGGTGACTAGCCTGTGTAAAAGGCATGGCGGGAGAAGAGGATTGATTTTTTTGACTGTCTGTGACTGATCATACAGCAGGAGGTTTAAAACTGGTTTATGATTTTGGTCAGTGCGACAAATGAAGGCTCTCAATTTTATGGTTTTCTCTGTAGTCCTTCACATGTGGGGGTTTGGGTAAACTTTGGTTTGACATTTACGTTTTGTCTGTGCTGTGTTCTTGAGTTAGTACATGTAGCACATCGGTTTATTTTTTAACACTAACCATTCTTTGTTCTCTTACAAATAGCTCTTGGACATCCGGTGATGGGAACTGTAAAAAATTGTCAAACACAAATACATCTCATCCTTTATCTTACTTCCTTTTTGAAAACAAACTGACTTGCAGTCTTCTTTTCTTGCATCCCCCACTCCCCCTGCTTAATAGACACGTATTCGGAGAAGATGGAATAAGGTGGTGTTTTGCTCACTCTCTAGATGTTTGATGTTTTCTCAACAAAGCCTTGAAGTTGTCTCTAAAAAGATCTTCAATTTTTTTTTTTT
This sequence comes from Patiria pectinifera, assembly GCA_029964075.1. Taxonomy (NCBI): domain Eukaryota; kingdom Metazoa; phylum Echinodermata; class Asteroidea; order Valvatida; family Asterinidae; genus Patiria; species Patiria pectinifera. Next base: position 8,313,863 of record CM057129.1, on the reverse strand, counting down.
TACTTTATATTTTTTTGTTAATTTTGCTTTCCTTTTACTGATATGTGATTGTGATGGTGGTGATGGTGATGGTGGCACTTCATTTGTGGCCTTTTTGTTCATAGTACCCTGACATTTCCTTAAATATTGTACTACATGTCATGTAATTGTATTGTACATGTATACATTTGTGTCAAAACAGTAGTTTTTTTGTTGACATCATTGTTAAGTGTTTCTGTTATCAGGCTCTGCATGCGTGTCTGAAAAAAAATACTGTTCAGTTCTAAAATTATTGGTAGCAGCATAATACTTTTTGCACAATTTCGGATACTGACACAATTGGTCATATACTTAAGGTTGACCTCTAGAGAGGATTTTATGTTATCAGTCAGGACCAGCTCAGCTCCACTTAAATAAACTTGCTTTTCCACTTGTTGGCACAATTGATTTGGATAATTCAAATGCAGCACCAAGTTTCTAAGTTGAAGTTAAACGTTCGCATGTCAATACTTTGCTTTATTTAAAGAAAAAAATGTTGATTTGTGGCAGATTATTATTTTGCTATTATTAATAACTGTACGGTACAGTCCTCAGACCTAACATATACATGTACAATCCTAAGTGGTGTTCAAAATTAAATTAACCGTCTAATTACTAACATGGGACCCAAAAAAGTTTGGTCCAAAACTTAGGTTTTTCATAGGCCATTTATCATATGGGCCATGTCATAACAAGGTAATGTTCACCGGAAACTTTGAGAATTTGTCCAAAAATTCTCAGAAATTCCTGAAAAAACTATTGGCAGTTAATAAAAACCTGGGACAGTTGACCTATTCCTATTAGTAAATAGCCTGTCAAGTGGGTGGTTTTAAACTGCTGTTTGAACACTGCTGAGATGTTTCAATGGAAGTGTTTAAAACCGGTGTTTAAAAGCAGATCAGTCTTGAGCACACCGCGCTGCATACATAATAAAAATGGCCAACATTTTATAATGGTTTTCACCGAAAAGGTACATGAAATATGAATGTGGATAACAGATCAGTGGGTGGAGCAGTTAAAAATGTGGGTTAAAAACGGGTAAGGGGCCTGCAGGGCCGATTTCACGAAACTCTTGCGACTCATCTTAGGGCTTAAGACGAGGCCCCGCTCTAGGGATCGATTTTAGCTAAAATACGTCCTGAGACCGATTTTCACTAAACCCATCTTAAGCAAGACGCATCCAAACTACCAGTTTGATGGCTATTTCATGTTTGTTTTTACCGCTTGACGAAACAGTCATTGTAAAGAAACGCGCAAATCCAACTTCTGGCGCACGTGCATAGAACACAAACTTCTTCCAAAAAGTGATACTCAATAAATTTCAGACGGTACGCAAGGTAGTTCTACACAAGAAACAATACAGTCATTCTTGCTCCCCGTTTCAAAAGGCTGTTTAAAAAAGTTAACTAGGTGGTGGCGTATAATTACATTTTTATAAATAAATTATTTTTATTCAAACTACCCACCTATCAGAAATCTTTTCAAATCTGTTTCTACAGCGGTTTTCTTTCTCGAAACTACATGTATAACTCTAGGCCAACACTCGTCTTTAATGGCAATAATTTCCAGACGATATACAAATTAACGCACGCATTAATGAGATAAGTCGCGAGTTAAGACGAGTTACCCTTCTTAAGGCGCTTCTTGGCGTTTCATGAAAACGGCCTGAGGTCACTGATAATTGCCCGAGCTGAAGGCGAGTGTGATGGAGCAGTTTGACACCACGCGTTTATAACTGATTATCATCCCCTCATTAAAATTTTGCCTGTTTTCTTTCTGGACAATTTGACATTTTCAATTGCCTTGTATGACATGGCTGATGCGATCATGCGGATGGCTGTGCGCGGGCACTCCAAAACATTATCTGTATTACATCAGCGTGGCTCACAGTGCAAGCCACATGGATCAAATGATGACTGCATGCCCCAAAGAGCAAAAGAGTGGATCTTTGGCCAGTGGCTGTGGCTGTTGACAACTGTCTATTATTGCTGTAACAGTCATAGCCATATTTGTGGCTGTTGTCCTGAAACTTTACGGCTCAGGAAATTCAAATGCACATAATAGTATTTAGCATGGTACACTGCGTGCATGTTGATTGTTGAACAATCACAAATGGTGTTGTTTTGTGTGTGAAAATTTCAGTTATTCCAGCAAATCCTGGCACCTAAAGAAGAAGGCGAGGATATTCAGTTTGTGGTGAAAACAGCTATAGTGAGCCCAATTCAACCTCTGCACAGTGCTTGCATCAATGCATTATTGACCAGAACATGTTTTTTTTTTATTTGTTGCAAGCAAGACTTTTGAGGCATTATTAGCATTTTTAATGTTCTATCTGCTGAAGATCTTCTGCAATCTAAGATCTAAAGACACATTTAAAAAATAATTCCATTAGTAATTTGTTATTAATTCATCAATAGCCGTAAATGGGTGCGTACAGGCGTTGATACGATGCACACGCGCGCGTGCGGTTGCTATAATAATTCGTCGGTTCAGTGCGTGACATCAAGTAGCTGCAATCAGCTGAATGAGAACGTGTCCTGGACGCTGATTTGAGGCGCAATTCAAAACATGAGTCTGCAACTTTTGAATTGAAATCGAGATCCTAGAATATTGTTTTCTCGGAATATACAGCATTCACTGAGCTAAACCTTCATCAGGTTAGTTGTTAAGCACCCTTTTTTTGATTTTGAGCACTTTTGTTGCTTCGAACCAAAAAAATGCACAACGACAAATTGATTTGTTAAGTTGAAAAGTTAATCTTTTCAGATTATAAAAACAAAACAAGAGTTCATTCTCCTTTTAGAACTGAAACTGATCATAGAATCGTAGAAATATTAACATATTGGGCAACTCCACGGAATTATAAACCTCAGTGGAAATAAACTTCAAAAAACCAAATGCCACAAATAAACATGAATATCATTTTGAAGCTTATGATCTGTATTTTATTGAAATAAAGTTTAGCGCTAACAATGTTGAACAGTTCAGATGGTATTTTTAACTGAAAAAAAAATTAAGTACGCCCAAAACTCAATTTGTCAGAGTACAGCCAATACCATGGTGTTTCAAGCCGATTTCTACTACAGCAAAAAAAAAGTTGGCTAAATAATTTCGTTTTTAAATCATTGTTAACTAACTGGTACAATTTATCATTAAAATCCACAATGTGATTAAAACTTTGATTAATGCACACCATTGAATTGTCAAAAATGTACGCCCAACGTCTAAACTGCCCAAATAGTGAATTGCACGTTTTCCATATTTAAACCTCCTTTTCTCACTAAGCTTATTCAAATTACATTCAACATATTGCGGTTTCATCTTTGCTTTCTCAAGAAATATCAAATTAACCTGATTTCTGAGTCTGAAATAATTGCATTGAAAGGCTTGAGAAACTAGTTCATTCCGAGGAGAAAAAAACCCTTGATCTTTGCTGCGGTTGCGCACTTAACATAACGAATTGCTGATGTGTATACACATGTGTGCATGTTCATGTGTGCATGTGCATGAGGTGAAAGCCCAAGCATTATGGCACTGTTGGTTACGTTGCTATAATTATGAATGTACTGACTCATACTAAATGCATGTACATGTATGCCCAGTGCTCTTTTTTTTTCATGAACGTTGTGGTAACATTGTGTTTTGCCCGTAGCGCATTACTAGTGGAGACTTGCAGAATGCGTTCATTTGGACCGATCCAATCACCCTTCATTAAGTTGTCTGCGTTCCTGGAAATATTATCGCATGAATCTCCTTGTCTGGCAGCAAATGATCCCGCAGCGATATTCATCAGAAATGCTCAAATGTACACAAAATTGAATCATTTTCAGATCAGTTGATCATGACATCTTCTTTGTTACAAAATTTGTACATAAAGAACAGGGGAATTTGCAATGATATTCAGAAGGACAAAATGGGAACGTCTTCAGGGAAATGATGAAAGTTAAAAAATTCAAAACCTTAATTATTGTTACAAACGAAACAAATATTCTTGTGCTTCTTTCTTTCAAATTATATGTGTGATCTCTTTGGAAAGCTGGTAAATTTGGTTGGTGAACTGGATTGGCCCAAAGACAACGTTTCTGATTCTTTTGTTTTTAACATTTTTGTTGTGTGTTATCCATTTAGCCAAGTTTGTAGTAAAGTCAGTTGCAAATTAATCACAAGTCAATCACAAGTCAATCACAAGTCAATCCCAAGTCAATCACTAGTCAGTAACCAGTCGATCCCAAGTCAATCCCAAGTCAATCCCAAGTCAATCACTAGTCAATCACAATTCAATCCCAAGTCAATCCCAAGTCAATCACACATCAATCACAAGTCAATCCCAAGTCAATCCCAAGTCAATCACTAGCCTATCACTAGTCAATAACCAGTTGATCACAAGTGAATCCCAAGTCAATCCCAAGTCAATCATTAGTCAATTACAATTCAATCCCAAGTCAATCCCAAGTCAATCACACATCAATCCCAAGTCAATCCCAAGTCAATCACTAGTCAATAACCAGTTGATCACAAGTTAATCCCAAGTCACTCCCAAGTCGATCACTAGTCAGTCACCAGTCAATAACAATTCAATCCCAAGTCAATCCCAAGTCAATCACAAGTCCATCACAAGTCCATCACAAGTCAATCACAAGTCCATCACAAGTCCATCACAAGCCAATCACAAGTCATTCCCAAGTCAATCACAAGTCAATCCCAAGTCAATCACAAGTCAATCACAAGCCAATCACAAGTCAATCCCAAATCAAATCATACGTACTCTGTATCGCCAGTCACAGGTGATGAACAGTGACAAAGGTATGCCATTGTGAATATGTACATGTACATACATATAGCTTGTCTTTTAACTTCAGTCTGATTGACTTGTATTGACTTGTAATGACTTGTAAGGCCTTGTGATGCCTTGCAACTTTGGTAAGTAATAAGTGAAAATGCATCTTGCATTCCCACAGTAAACAGGGAAGCTGCATTTCTCCAGATCCCATGTGTGGTATTTGTTTCATATGTTCCTTCCCTGGAACATATTTGCCAGGCAAATTCCTAAAGCTGCAAGGCCCAAAGTGCATGTACTTGGCAAAAAATGGCATAAATTATATACTACTCGGCTGGAAAGTATTACATTTTCTTCTAAACATTATTGCCCAATAACCTCCCCAAATACCAACAAAAGCATTTTGCCATTTTCAAGCAGGTCCAAGTTTATGTCACATTTCTTTAGAAGTTCGAAAATGACATCATGTACCTACAGCTCCCAAATTTAAAACTGTTGTTTTAAAAAAAAATTCCATCCATCAAAATCATTATTAATCCCCTGTTGAATTTTTTTTATTTATAAAAAGCAACCCTTCAGCTTTTTTTGTTTGTTATTAAGGCATGATTCTTATTTTTGTTGTCACACAAATATTTATATTGAGGTTGACATCAAAATAATTAATAATTTCACGCATTTTTGTTGGAAAATAATACCCTCCCTGTTTTGCATCCTAACCATTCACCTAATATGACTGTACTCACCATCACCACCATCGCCTTCACCACTACCATCACCACCACCGTATTTCACCTTTACTTTGTCAATTTCACTCAAAAACAACACTTTTTTTTTTACCTTTGTTGAAAACTGGCCAATGTTGCATAGAATAGATACCATGATATAACAACTTTTAATTTGGCACAACGTCATATTAAGTTGAAACTTAGTTGTTTTGTTATTTTTTTTCTATAGTTTTATTTTCCTTTTTATTTTTCATCATTTTGAGATGCCATTTTGTTGAAAGGCACATGTGGCTTGATGCCTTATCTGGTAAAAATCGTGATTTTTTTTATATTTTGGCACTCTTTAAATTATGTTGAGACTGCTAAGTTTAAGTTTGTGGAAGCACTAATTATAATCTTCTGTACATGCAATTTTTTTTTGGATGAAACATGGATTTTAATTCCATATCTTGGAAATAATGATTTACTAGTCTGAAGTTTTTATGGTGTTCAATAGATATATGACCTTTCAGGGTGGTTTGAAGAGTACCAGGCATTCCTTGAAATCAAGATATGACCATTGTATTAACAATGCATTGCCAACTTTTATATGTTCATAGCCCACTAATGTCTTAACTCACTTGTTTAACAAACAGTTTTGTCCATTTTCCCCAGAATATCCTAATCATAAACGTGCAGCCCTGAAATTCACCCCTTCCTTTTATTTTAAATGCTCACTTTTGGATTTTCTCTGATAATAAACAGAGAAAACAGCATACATGTAGATAAGAAACATATTTTAAAGGGAAAATACAACATTTGCAAACATAAAAAAACACCAAATTATTTTGAAATACCTTGCTAGACTGTTAGTGAATGACACTCTGAAGCATCCTGTAAAATCATGGCACCTGGTGCACTGTCAGTTTCAAGAAAAGTGGTATTTTCGTATCAATTTCCAACAATGGTCGGCCGACCAGCGTTGGAAAAAAACTGGCTTATTTCAAAAACTGGCCCCAATGGACCATATCTAGTTAGTCTTCATTGGTTTGCAATCGATTACACACATATACACGGGTACAAGCCAGCTAGACTGGTTCCCTGACCTTACAATTCCCCAACGTCTATAAATTGCTCCGTTTCATTTTAAATGGAGTCAGGGAACCAGAATACTGGAAAATGATTGTTTTTCTTGGTTTTTATAGCAACTACGAACCCTAAACGTCAAAAAGTCAGTGTAACAATATTTGCTATATATTACCAACGCCCCAAATCCATCCATTTCTGAAAATTACAGCAAAAGCAAATGATGTATATTCCCTTTAAGTGCAGAAATTCGAAGAAAATACCCTCAGAATTTGAAAACAGATACCTGGTATCTGTAGCCATGTTGTGACATAGTCATTGGATTTGGCTGCAGATGTGAGTTAACCAGCTACTAACCTTAACAAACCAAGACAAATGTTTGCCAGCACGTTACTGTTACTAAGTCATTAAAGACAAATGAAACACACCCCTTCCCCTCTATATCCCCTGCTATATGATCCTATGCATATGCGTTATTGGAGTTGTCTATATGACCCTATGCATTATGCGTTATTTGAGTTGTCTATCAACACAAAGCAGACCGCTTTTTCTATCCAATCTAGTCCTCTTACTTATCAAGTCATGTTCATAATACCTCTTGTGAAAGATACTGTAGCCAGCTCAGAGTTAGTATTTGAGGCATTTATTTTCTCCCTAGTATTGGTAATGGCAGTGCAACACTGTATTTTTTTCATAACTGAATGCTTCTTTCATTGATGTGAATTTAGTTTTGTTTTGTTTGTGGTCTTGTTCCCAGGCCCCAGAAGGTGAGGAGCAGCCCAGCACGGAGGTGGACCTGTCTATCTCCAATGAGAAGATCAAAGTTCTCAATGCGGACACACAGGTCAGACACAAAGTTCAATCTCATCAGAACTGAACTAAGTCAAATGGTGAACGGCATGCTTTCCCCATAGAGATTGTACTATGACCGTGTTAAGTTTCACATTTTGGATGAAGTCACTACACCATCCAAAAACATCCCAATTACATGGAAATTCTATGCAGAAAATATTGCTGAGAACTAATCATATGCAATAGAGAGGTTTCGCATCCGAACGGATGCGTGTGTGCAAACGGATCGGTAACCTTTATCGACCATTCGTTGTTTGGGATCCTGTACTGGGATGCAATATGCTTAGTTAACAGAACCGTTACCAACAAAAAATGGCAGCCTCAGATGAAAGTCTCATATCTGCTGTTAATCCTGCTTTGAAATACAGACATTGCCAGTCTGCCAGATACACAATGTATGTTAAGCAGGTCATCTTCTTTCAATCAAAACACACACGATTAATTAACCTATCAGAAAAGAGGTGAAATCGACAAATTACTACGAATTTCACACTGACCACACAACTTGTGAAGAAACTCTACCATCAATAGTGTGGCATTTTGATTGTTAACCTGCATATGCTGAGCAAATATATTTCTGCTTACCAGATTTCTGTGTTTAAGTCTGATTCATACTCTTGCGCGAAAGCGAACACGAATGCGACTTTATGACGTCAAAGCGAGTATCTGCGCTGTGAACTCGCAAAGTTGAACACAATTCCATTCTTGCGAACTTTGCAGTGAATAATTCTCGACAACAAATTTGCTTCACGTTCACATATGCGTTAAGTATGAACCCGCCTACATCAGATTCGAACCGGCCAACAGATTCGAACCGGCCAACCGATCCTGTTAGCTCGGTGGTCGAGTGGTAAGACATCTGCACTAGAAAGCAGGAGGTCGTGGGTTCGAGTCCCACCCGAGTGATTTTTTCAACTTTCACTCGGGAGGTAACACACTGAGTATGCAGTGTTTAAAAACGTCGGTGAAGGGCAAAACCTAATTTGATTTATGAACCCGCCTTCAAGCGAACACAAATGCAAATTTATGACGTCAAAGCGGAGTATTTGCGCTGCGAACTTGCAAAGTTGAACACAATTCCATTCTTGCGAAATTTGTAGGGAATAATTTGTGATGTCAAATACGTTCACGGTCGCATTCGTGTTAAGTTTGAACCCGCTTCCAAGCAACTTTGTGACACTTAACCGAAGTCTTTATTGGTCGACTTATTACAACCACGAAATATTTCAGAAATGCTTTGATGCTAGGCAATTTCAGGCCGTCCTGATAACAATCAGTGCTTTTATACACCGGTAACCACTCTAATGTACCTGTTTTCTCAGAACAGCTTTATGCAAAGCAGAGCATCTTCCCATAACATCAGTAATGGACCTTTCATATTACAATCAATCACCATCACTTCCACAAATTGTTCAGCTGTCATTTATGCATGAAGTGAAAAGTTTTGGATCATATCTAATTGTGAGACTGCTCAATTGTAGAAGTAGTGGCAATATGATCCACCACTAATGGGTGGTGAGGGGATTTTATAGGTTTCATCCATTTACTGATGCGGCTCTCCTGGCTTGTGTTTAACAGCCTGAAATGACTTAAAACATTTGTTCCCAATTACATGTTGAATCCCTAATAAAATCAGAGATTGGAAGAGTTGTGGTTTGCAACTGTAAAAAAAAAACCAGGGATATCTGGCAACTTTGGACATTTTTGTCAGATTTTTTTACATGAAAATGCTCAAATCCCGTTACCCTTTGCTGTGGACACACAAGACACCGAATCAGTGGTCAATAATTTTCCAGTTTGTTTGACGGTACTTTGCAGAATTTGGCTCAAATTATGATGACTTTGGAACAACCAGCCTTCTTTACTAAGCCAGACAGCACTCTTACCGAGCATTAGGGGAGCTTATTACAGTGACTCGTGTCGTGAGAAAATTGTCTGTGCGGAATTACCTCTGGGACTGTTGAATTAATTGAACGTGGATTGAAATCATGCAGACTTAACATCGAGCTAAAATAGCAGTGTGTGAAATACAAACTCCTTGGTAGTATTGCGCATGCCCAAGTGAATACAATTGGCCAGTGACAGGTCATGTGTGAGGGTTAGAATCCATATATGGTAAAAGAGACCAGATTTCAATGGAGTCCAAATTTCATAGGACAGCAGTTTTTTATCTCTTTCAAGACGATTTCAAGCCGATGCTTTGTTGTTCCATTCACAAAGAGTAAAACGACCTTATCACCAGTTTTGATTTTCAATCAAGCCTTTGTGTCTACCACAAGCGGTGTAACTGTTCAATCTCTACCGGTACCTTCCATTTTTTGTTGAATGCGATGGTCCAGTGGTTATAGTATTTGACTCGACTGGGTTCGAACCCTGCCAGGTACATGGTGTTTGTGCCCTTGGGCAAGACACTTAACTACAATTGCCTCTCTCCACCCAGGAGTATGAATGGGTACCTGTGAGGGTAGAGGACTGAATGTGCGCTGATATCGGCTGCCGTGTGGTCTCGTGGCCTGATGAATGGGGAACAATTGTAAAGTACTTCAAGGTTGTTGGTATGATGGAAAGCGCTATATAAGCATTACAATTTTTTAAATTTTAACAGGAGACGATGATGGACCATCCCTTGAAGACCATTTCCTACATTGCCGACATTGGTAACATCGTGGTCATCATGGCCAGACGGCGAGTGACCAGGACTCTGGATGAAGCCATGGAGGACAGCGGTATGATGGTGGACTCCGAGGGCAGACGACAACCTCGCAAAATCATCTGCCATGTCTTTGAAACAGAAGATGTGAGTAGGGCTTCAGTTATCGAATTTTTCCGTTAATAATGTAGACTTGAAATCAAGTCGGTAATTGGCCGGGTTTAGTCCCCCTACGCCGCTGCGTACCACCAGCGTCGACCAGTACTAGCCGCATGCATACCGTCCCAGGGTTACGTGTAGCGCACAGTGTAATAACACACGGGAACGATTCCTGCATCCTTGGCCCCAATATGCGTGAACGTCGATTCCAATTACCGTCTTGAATAATCTGCACCCGCGTTGTACACAAGGCATGGAACTTCTATCAAAATTGGACGGAGCACTCTGATTGGTTAAGAATCAGGAGGATATGAATATTACACCTGACATTTACGCGTCTCAGTGCACGTGAGTGTACACGTGACTTGTTGAAAAACAAGAGTTTGACTTTATATTATTTAACTTACCACTTAGTGTAATATTTAATGAAAATCGTTCAAAAATAGAGGAAAAAGAAGAAGCTAGCATTGATCAAGCATGCATGCAAACCATATCCCACTCCAATAATGGATGCTTCCCCAGCGATACCGCCGGGTTATCATTTCATGTTAAAATTCCATGAAATTTGAATTCTGGTCTACCTACGTGTTGACAAATGGGGGTTTGAGATCAGAGAGAGAGAAGAGTGCATGGGGTATCTGGTGTTGGCACGATTAACATCAAGTTATGTTTACATTTTAATAACTGTATTTTTTATTTTTTATTTTTAAATATTACTTAATTCATTTGTTTAAAGTTTTAATTTTTTTTTTTTTTTTTTTAAATTTTTGTACAGGGCCCTCAAGGAAAGCAGTTTTTTTAACTGAGGAGGCCACCCTGTTTTAATAAGACTGCAAATAAATAAAATAAAAATAATTCACAATTTGTCTAGCCCTCACAAACTCAATGTGATTAGAACTACTAGAGATAAATCCTGTATCTATTTCATTGGCGTGTGAAGAAAGTCCTTACAGTTTACAATGAAATTGATGGCAGCTGCCCGTTCAAGCCCAGATCTGTCCCCCGAGCATTTTTGTGTAGCGCAGGAGGTGACGTCTTCATTTGAAACAGCCACCTGATAAAACACAACCTGTAAACTAAGCCACCCGTTTTTTTCTCAACAACTGCAAGAAAAAACATCCATTTCTCTAATTTTCCCCGAGCATGGAATGTCAACATGATCATCCCGCAACCGGCAGTGACAACAAGGATATGCAATAAAAAGCTGTCAAAATACAGAATTATGGGGTGAAAACCTAGAAAATGAAGTTTGCAATCTTCTCTGTGTCACCTTGGCTCTATTTTGCCTGCGGTTATTTTCGTTTGTGCGGTCTTGCAAAGAGTTGCGTCTGGACGATATCAGTTGCTTGTCTTTGGCTTCGGTTGCTTTTTCAGCTTTCCCAAATTATATTTATCCTGTACAGCATGAAGATTACAACTAACACAGCTGATGAACATCTCCTGAAATTTGTATGCAACTTTGAAGCTACCTGTCCGTTCCCATAAAAGTTGGAGCTCTTTGCAAGTGTGCAACATTGTCCAAGAAAAAATCAATTAGGGAAGTTTTGATTGTATTCAAGTCTGAAGGACAACTGCATGTGTTCGTCTTCGCTCAGATGTTTTGTTTTGTTTCCATTAGGAAATAAATGTGTGCTTGGCTGGTTTTAAACACTCTTTTTAAGACCGGTCGGAGTCTGGATGTTGATAATTACCCGAGCCAAAAATCAGTCCAAAAATCAAAACAAGTAAAAAAATATAAATTTCCAATGATTTTGTGCAACAAATTTACTTTGTGTTTTTCAGGACACCCCTCTAGCTATATAATGATATGTCCAGTCCTACAAAAAAAAAACAAAAAAAAAAAAACACCACAAGTCGTACTGGGCGAAATGGCGCAGAACGCAGCTGTGTCAGTGTAGTGTGAAGTTAGGACTATGAAATTCTGACACTGGTATTATTGCGCATGCCTACGTGAGGATTGTGAACATTCAACCAATTAAATGGTAAAAGGCACCGGATTTCATAGGAGTTCAAATTTCATGTGACACTGGAAAAAGTGTTTAAGACCAGCCAGTCGGTCTTTATCAACTGTTTAAAACCAGCCTCTCGACCAATAGGAATGGGTAAACTGTCTTAGGTATTTATGAATTCATTTTTATGAACAACTTTTTATGTACTTGTACTGTATGCAATAGCGTAAAAATACCTCATATTGAAAGACCATACGAACACATTAATAAGGAAATATGTGCATATGTAAATAATACCCTAGTGCTCAGTATGAATAACGGAAACAGGTTATGTTTGCTTGTTAAAAAGTGGCATGAACTACACAGACATTACTCACACACATGAACAGACAGGATACAAGTTGTAACCTTAGTAAAATGACAGGAAATTCAGCTTGAGAAAACAGCCTAGTTCATAAATTCCTACTTCCTTGCCCACACAGGCAAGCGTACAGTCTTTACACACTCTCGTTCGGCTTAGTGAAGCTTTTTCTCTCCCCTCCCCTTTGTCTAGACGATTCCCTGCTAATGGATGGTGCTGCCCATTGATTTGAACTATTAAGTGTCGCGGGAAGAAATATTAGCAAAATAACGGTGGAAACTGTGTTTGCAGCGGGATTCCGTCGAGGACAAATAAAGTGATTCACTGTGACTACGCTTTTATTGTTTATTTTGATTGGCATTTTAAACTGGTATTTGAGGAAGATTCATGTAGCTTGCCATGAGTACAACATCGATGGTTTGCATCGATGGTTTGTCACGGTTGGTTTAGGTAATAGCATCTAGCAGAAGACATCGGTGTCATCCTCACGACCAAATAGTGTTTAGATCAGGAGTTTCGCCATCATTCTGGATGCATTAAGTGAGAGTGTCTTGGCTCAAAGCTCACTGTTGTAGCCTTCGATATTCTTACATTTGAAGCGATACCAGAGGGGGCAAAATCCCAGTTTGCACTTCCGTGATGTAAAGTGTTCACCTGTCAATCATTATCGCCAATCGGTCGCTTATCTCTGATTGGCTGCCGTACCCTTGCCGTTGACGACTGATGCCTAATGATATCGATCCTTTGCCCTCCAACCAATCCAGGCTCAGCTGATAGCTCAGACCATCGGCCAGGCCTTTGCCATGGCCTACCTGGAGTTCCTGAAAGCCAACGGCATAGAGGACCCCCACGTCAATGAGCTAGACTACCATGACGTGCTGAACTCCCAGGAGATCTACGGTGATGACCTCATGCTCTTCTCTAACAAGGAGTGCGAGAAGGAGGTAAGGTGTACTCTTGGATCATTCCATTTTGATCACAAATAGTAAGTTGTTTACTTTGGCCTTGCTTTTCTTTTTTACCCTCAAACATTTTGCGGATGGTGAAGTGAACTCGCATATCCCAGTAGGCCATTCCATTTAAGCAGACTACATTTACTCTGCGTGTGATTTTGTCAGTTCAGTGTCTTGGGAGAATTCTACTGCATGCTGTGGCAATGTTTTATCATCAACATGCTTATTTTGCAAATTGGCAGATGTGTGGCGATGGGAGTTAGGTTTGTCAGTTAAGCCAGTTTGTGGTGGCTGGCTATGGGGAAAAGCTTTGTTCCTGCTTTTCATGATATTGTAGTTATTACAAAGATATAATTGGGTATATATTCGTGTTGTGTATGAAGCTGTTGTGGGCACTTGCAATGCTGTTGTGGGCACTTATGATGCTGTTGTGGGCACGTTATGTTTGTCCTTATGTGGGAAAGGTATGATATTGTATGATACAGCTAGCTTTTCAATTTTTTTCCATTCTAATTAAAGTGTACAGGTACGGAAAATTTGAAGCTGGATTGTAATTACTTTCAAGGGGATTTTCACTTTATATTTTTTAAAAATCTGACTTTTAATCAATGCAAAGGCCCAAAACTCTAACAATAGATTATCGATGTTTTGAACTTGAGGGTTTTTGGTTACAAAGTTGTGTTATGGTCCAAATTGTTCAATTCATAAATTCATAAGTTCTAGAATAGAGAATATTTTTAAAAACTTTTAAAACTACATGATGTTATGAAATACACACGACTTAAAGAAAAACAGTAGTTTGTGAACAACCTGTAAATAAAGCGCCCATGGTTGGCAGTCACGTTATATCTGGTTATACAGGTGGCAGGTTCTCTAATGGCAAAAGCTACTGATGGCCTGGGCCTGAGGGGGGAAGAATTCAGCCATCGTAATTATGATGATATTCCCACAATTCCACAGAAACGGGTACTGGGGAAATGACAGCAATCAGAACCTATAACGAGATTCACTTTGAAGCGTGCCCCAAGCACGGTCCTTTTTATAGTCGAGGTGCATGCCCAAGAGACATGTTTCGGCAGTTCTGAGGAAGTAGTCATCAAAACAAGACACTTTATTTGATAATCAAAATCCACGCAATTTAAAAGGACTGTAAAGGCTACGTCTACTATGCCTCTAGGACTCAAACAATGTTGATTGATTTAAGGACTCTCTTTGTTTCAGTGATGGACGATTCAAGAAAAAAAGGTTATTTGTTTTTTCACTCGTGATATTCACAAATAAATCAGCTTTTGCTGTTTGTCAATCTATCAAACTTTGCTGCGATGTATTGACTTCTTGCACATGTACCCCCTCAACGGTTACAGAGGGAGAGTTGGGGGACCACTCGGAGAGACATTTGAACGCATTGCTGACGATGCCTGATGCATAAATGCAAAGATGCTGGGGTTTGTGTATATTTAGAATAAAATGAGTCACACGTACCGGTACTTCGTGCCAAAAGCACGCAAACCAGTGTCCATATGTAGCGTGTCCCTCCCACTGGGGCTCTTAATAGTGGTCACAGAGCCCCATCTACGTGTACTGTTCATACCCAGTGGTGTCTGAGAGCTTGTGAAAGCCTGCTCAGTTGGGACATGAAAACACACCCTCCTGCTTTCTGGTGTAGTCATGTTAACAACTGGACCACCAGTTAGCTTTTTTTTTCAGATTTGAATCTCATACATATACAATGAACAACACTTTTGTACATGATACGTATAATAAATAATAATACCGGAGTCTTATATAGCGCACATATCTACCAACAGGTACTCAAGGCGCTGGTAATTATGTCTATTTTTTTAAAGATAGGTAAATGAAGTTTATGAGAAATATGAGACCCATTATGTGCCAACTTTATAAGGGTTTATAAGGTGCTGCGGCGCATATTGCAGCCACTGCCAGAAACACCGGGGCAAACCCATTCTCTTAGCGATAAGTGTTACTGGGTTCTTTCACGTGCATTACACAACACACGGGACCTATGGCTTTACATCCCATCTGAAGGATGAAGCAATATGGTAAAGTACCTTGCTCAAGAGCACAAGCACCATGTTCCCTGTCAGGAATGGAACCAATGTACCACGGCACACCAGTCGAGCACCGTAACCATTGGACCACAGCATCCCACCAACACGGTTACAATAGGGAAGGGTAGAACCCAATATTAAAATGAAAATCTCCCAGGCACAGAGAACGCTCATAAAAAAAATCATTGTAAATGTACATGTACATGTATGTAACAGGTTCAACATTCTGCATCCGACGAGCTGATAATCAGCTAAGAAATGGCAGCTCTATTGACAGCAAACTCATACATCCACTGAAATATCACAGTGCATTGTTTTAGTTCTATCTAATTAAGCAAATTGATTTTTGTTTTAAATTTTGTATATTGATCGGCATGTATGTGTAGAATTGTATGAGAAACTGATGAAAAATATCTGGTCATACTTTTTTTCAGGTCCTGATTGAGAAGGAGCGAGGCGAGATCATGGGCGTGGTCATCGTGGAATCTGGGTGGGGCTCCCTCATTCCCACCGTTGTCATAGCCAATATGTCCCAGTTTGGGGCGGCGGCACGCTCCGGCAAACTCAACATCGGCGACCAGGTCATGTCCATCAACGGCATCAGCCTGGTGGGCCTTCCACTGGCACAGTGCCAACAGATGATTAAGGTGAGGGGTCCTCCGCGAACCAGTTCGCACCCGAGGCCGTGATAACACGCACTGGCTGTTTTTGTACCCAGGCACGGCTGACGGGTTAAGACGTCAAGATGGCCTCGACTCGCCTCCGGGTGACGTCTAAACACGCTAATATCTCATGCCTCTTGTACACACACACAAAGTCTGTGGAGGCCGACCGTGTGTTGATCTTCAATTGGCCGTTGTGCACGGCATATTGTACAATTGACGCTCCAGTGCACATCCCGGAGTATTGAAACATATGAGGTTTTGGCAAGAAATATCGTACAAATGCTGTTGAAATGACTCTTGCGAATCAGTTGTTGTGGCGTTTGGCTGTATATCAGAAGTTGGCTGGAAAATTTTGCCTTTTGCAAAAATCACAATTTTCGGCACAAATAATCCTGGCGTGAAGTGGTTAACAGAGAGGCTGGTTGACGTGCTTACAGTTATATCAGAATTACATTCCAGAGTCGCACCAATAAATTATTCTGAAGATTTGAAAGAAGTACTTAAAAAAGTTTGACGTTTGAAACAGGAAGAAGCTGTGTGACATTGATTGACGCAGTCATTTGGAGAAACCCCAGAGTCTAGCTATTGAAATGTAAATACTTTCTTTGAAAGTTGAACAAAGAAATTGACTGGAGTGGGGTTTGAACCTGCAGCCTCCGGATTGCTTTACGGACACTTAACCAACTGAGCTATCCAGCCTTATGTTGGCGGTTCCCCATTTGATCAATGTCTTTGTTCAAGGGGCGCTAGTCCAAAGCAATAAATCCGTTTATGCCATGTAGCCAGGGATCACACCCAAAGTCACGATGCTAGCAACATTAGCAATGCTGCAAACCAGGGAAATAAAATCATTTGGTTTGATGCGATTTTGGAACACTGGTCTGAAACGAGTTTTAGCAAGCTTAACAAGTTAGGAGAGCCTAATATTTTGACCCTAGCGGAATCTTTTTCAGAGAAGCTAATCTCAGTGTGAAGATATCCTTACATTGCCTTCGAGATAGACCGTGTCAGGCTCTCTGAATTTTCAAGATATATGTATATTCCAGGTCAAGCAAAAAGCAGAAGACTCCTTGCAATAAAGCACCATCTCTGAAGATCGGTCTTCATTCCATGGTGTTATGCATGATAAGACATGAATCGAAACCAAGGTTGAAGCCAAGATTTTAAACTGGCCCTTGTCTCGTTTTTCCTTTTTGTGTCCCCTTCTGTCCCTTAGTCCTTGAAGAGCCAGAGTCTGGCCAAGTTCAACATCGTCTCCTGTCCACCGGTAACCCAGGTCCTCATCAAGAGACCAGATACAAAGTACCAGCTGGGATTCAGCGTACAGAACGGCATCGTAAGTTTAGCAAGAAGCCTTCCATAGTCGTACTCCCTGTTTTTACATTTGGCACTATCCCTACCTAGTTGTGACACAAACGTACAAGTTTTTAAGATGATTGCCTTTAATAAAAACCTAACTGGTGGATTTTTTTTCACAAGAACACCCTAAACACAAAGATGCCTCTGGTTTGTGCGCATTCAGAATGAGATCAGCCGTGTGTTCTTTGTGCCATAGGTGCGTGATCCAGGGTATGCATGTGTGCTTTCTTGTGGGAGTCAGGTGGGGAAGATGTTCCCCTTGTCCTAGCCTAGCTCCCATAAGAAAGCACTAATGCAAATAAGCCTTGATGTCATTATGTCTTCAGCAGACAATTTCACGAAACTTTATGCAATGGCATAACCCCACTTGCGCCATAAATTATTGCATTTCACGAATGTTTCGCATTTCACGAAAGTTTCGTAGTGTTACAGTCCGCGACTTGTGTAACAACTTTTAACGTGATTTGCGCAATTATTTTAGGTGGTGTAAGTTGTGCCGTATGTTGTGCCGTAGCGATTGAAAATTAACTATATTACTAGCAAATAGTGATCGCCTGTCATTACACGACTTATATAGGCTGATACAAGACACTCACAGTTTGTGTTTGAGGTAAATGAATTGCTATTTTACTTGTGACAGAATTTTTAGAGTGCCGCACGATTCCAAAGACAGTCGGACAAAACTTTCAAACTGGGGGTAGAGGTGATTGGACGACTGTTTCAAGACCGAACAAAATCATATAAACAAACAAACGTCAAAAAGGCTGTTATTATCCTCTTCCAAGATGTGTACATATAAAACGTTGCGCAGCTACGCCAGGTTTCATGAAATCGATTGCAAGTTTGTTACACAGCTGCACAACAAATTTGTTGCGGAAGTCTTACGCACGGCATAAGTTAACACTGTTTTGTGAAATCGGCTGGAGGGCTTTAATTAAGTTAAGCATAATAAATTAAAAAAGCAAGTTAATATTGAAAATCCAAATTTGATTTCTTTTCTTTAGATCTGCAGTTTAATGCGAGGCGGTATCGCCGAGAGGGGCGGGGTCCGGGTAGGGCACCGAATCATCGAGATCAATGGGGCCAGCGTTGTAGCTACGGCACATGAGAAAATTGTGGAGATGTTGTCCACGTCGGTTGGAGAGGTGAGTCCTTCATGCTCAGTTTGAATTCTTCAAATATTTTTCCGGCTTCCAGGTTTTAAAGCAGAGGGTGTGGCCTGTTGGGGTCTGTGACCCATAGTCCGAGGGTTGGAATCCAGCTGCTGATCATGTATTGTGTCCTTGAGCAAGCCACTGTACCTCCACTTGCCTCTCTCCACTTAATTATATAAATGGGTACTGGTATTATCTAGGGAGTAACCTGCGATGGAATGGCATTTCATGCAGAGGGAATAGATACATTCACAGTTTTGTATGCATTCCTTTGGACATGTTATTCCCAAAAGGCTTCAAAGAAAGTATAAAAGGTTTGTTAATGGAAGAGGTACACTGTATATGCCTGAATTGTAATAACGTCCAAAACTTGCCTGAGGAACGATAATTTCTGAGCCTGTAGTTTTCTCTTTTACACAAAGAGACAATCGTCGTGAGGATTGCCGACTCTGCATAAACGACTGAAAATTAGCATTGTCTGTTGAGCCCTTCCTCTTTCCTCTGGCTATAAACCCGTAACTTTGACGATGATTTGTTTTAAGTTGTCAGTAGTCCCAAGGCAGTGAGCTATATTTAACGCACTGTTTGATCAAAATGGACATCGAAAGGTTGATGAACAGCTTTGCCTTGCTGAGCGGCTGCATGGTCTTGCCTACGGACTCTGTCAAAATTTCACCTTGCATGAAAACGACATGTTGGCCTGGGGACCATCTGGTTCCAGTCCCCCCAGGGAGAGTAAAGGCCTGGTTGACATTTCTTGGCTGCAGCAGTTAGCCATGCACCTGTGGAAACGGCAAGCCATGTGTTATTGGAAGCCATAGCTGAGTAATTTTGCACACGGTCTATAAAAGTTAGTACTTAATAGCCAACAGGTTACTTGAGGTTAAGGCATCAATGTCCAAACTTTGTATATTATGGCTGTAAGGCACATCTTGGACCATTAGAGGGCATCATGCATTGCTGTGGCCTCGTGGTCTGGAGCATTGAATTTGTGGTCTGGAGCATTGAATTCGTGGTCTGGAGCATTGAATTTGTGGTCTGCGGGTAATTCTGCAGGTTGTGGGTTCAAGTCCAGCCTGGGGTCATGGTGCGTGTGCCCTTGGACAAGGCACTTTGTCACTCATTGCTTCTCTCCGCCCAGGAGTAAATGGGTACCTGTGAGGGCAGAGATGGTTATCGTGATTGATTGTAGCTGCCTTGCGCCGAAATGGCTGCATCGAGCTGTATACTCCCCAGGGAGCTGAGATGGTATTTGGAATGTTTAATTGGCCCAATGATTAGGGGTAATAATAATGTAAAGTGCTTTGATCTTAGTTAAAAGCGCTATATAAGAAGCCGTTATTATTATTATTATTATTATTCTCTAATAACTCTCGAATTAATACAATGCATATTTTTTTAGCCTTTTGCCACCATTTTCTAAAAAATATTTGAAGGCCTTTCTTTGGTTTTAGGTCAATAATTTGTACAGCAAACCACCGAATTGTACAGTAAGTGACTGTAATGTTAGCAACGGCAGGTTTCAGGAAACAGCGTGCCAATAATACATCGTCGACAAGTGTACTTTGATATAAAATTTCTGATCGAAAAAGGATGTTGCATTATTTCCTAAAGGACCAAGGCATGGATTATTTCAACAAGATACGTGACCCGCTCCACAAAAAAAGGACATTAAGTCGCGCTGCACATTATCGTTTGAATGGCCTGCTCAACATTGAGAGGGTGAACATTTGGTCAGAATGTGATTTTCATTTATTTGTCATGAATGACATCTTTAATACCTAAAGTTTCAGGTTTCATTCACAAAAATGTTGAATTCGATGAATAAAGTGGGAAAAAACTACCATTTTGAGTGCATCGTTCTGTTGTTCTACAGCAGAGCCAGCTATTTCAAAGACTGTTTTCTTCCAAGGAAGTAATTAATGTGCAAATACATCATATCTCCAGAACTGTTGGGGCTATGGAGCTCTATTATATACCAAATGAAAGCTTACCTTTTAGGCTTTCCAACCATATCAATTTCACTTATTTGCGACCCTATAGTATAACAACCTTTTTTTGTTGAGCAGGTCACATATATTCGGGGTGAAGGTAATTTCTATGGCCTCTTCTGTAAATTTTGATTTTCCTCTTTTTTTTTACCTTGAACTGTCAGTATAAAAAAAGGCCTTTCAGACAGTTCATGTATGTTTTTCTCTTTACAGATTCGTATGAAGACAATGCCGCTCTCGATGTACAAGCTACTAACGGGACAGGAGCAGCCAGTCTATATCTGAGAGAAAGGAACTCTCATAATCGAATGGAAACAAATCATTTGTAAATATTTGCACATACATGTAAGAACTAAACCAGGAAGAAAAATATACTGTGATTATTATTGTCACTGTTATTCCAAAGAAATCTACATACAACATTCCCGGTGCACTGTGGAGGTTGCAGGAGGATAGAGGTTCGAATTTCACCCGTGTCACTTGTAGTCAACCAGATAGGTGCCATGGTGCTTTGAGCCTGGCCTGCTGAAGCACCTCAGTGGGGATCATCACAGCTGCGCCGATTTGCGACACTGTACCTGAACCACACGTGATTTAAATTGGATGAGTACATATTAATTGTAGTCAGAAACCAAGATTGGTTTTGGATTTATTCCACTGTGAGCATCCAAGAAGTTGCAACGGAATGCCAGCTCCTCCTCAGGATTTCTGGGTAACGGTTGAGCTTCATAGAGGGCGCTCTTGATGTGCATTGCCACTGTGATCACTTAGGATGCCATTGTAATCATGACGTTTTGGAGTTGGCTGACGGCTCCGTTCCAGCCACTTTTCCGGATGATCGGAGACTGCCCTCTATTGATCCAGAGATACCAGTCAATCGGTAGACGGGTGAAACGATGTGCCATGGCACATACGACCCTGCAAACACTGGTTCTCAGATTTGTGGATGGGGTAATGTAGAACCTAAGCAGGATACCGGTAATCTTGAGCCAATGCAGGCCTGTTTGTTTGGCACAGATCCAAATGCGGAATCCGTTTGTTTGTTTTGCTTTGATCAGGATCACGCAATTCAAGGATCCTTCCTGATAGTTGGATAAGCAGGAGATTCAAAAGGGGACTAACAAAACAACGTTAACTGCCTCCAAGTTTAATTTTGGCTTGTCAGTCGCAGGTTTGTTTGTTATTGCACTGTACAGTGGAACGCCGCTATGATGAACATCGCGGGATCCATAGAAATTGTTCGTAATAGCGATCGTTCGGTATAGCGATTTTAAGCTGCCGGTGCTCCGGTACTCACTTTTCAATAAATAGCGCCCTTCATAACTTTACCCTGCACACCCTGGTAGTTACTGAAAGACGACTTTGAATATGTGTCGACTATTGAATGATGTAATTACACAGTGTTTGAGCTTACTACCAACAGCAATGGGTGGCTTTCCCTTTCTATTCCTTGGGGAAATAATAGCCACTTTGTCACTCTTCTGTAAAAAAATTTCAACAACAATGTTCAGTACATTTTGTACACAAAAATCGGGAGCTAAGCACCCTGTTCCGTATAGCGGAATGTTCGGTATAGCGATGTTCGGTATAGCGATGTTCGGTATAGCGATGTTCGGTATAGCAATATTCAACTGTACTGGTTCCAAGGATGCGGATATGGATCTGTACCAAAACAAATGCACCCTCAGTTTCAGGGATGAAACGGAAAAGAAAGTGGATGCCATGTTGCATTTCCACCGATGAAGGGATGATGCTGTGTTATGTCAACTGTATACATATTTTAGGCCAGTTCTGACCTTCAATGAATGTAATTATATAGCAGACTTTTTTTCCAAGCAATGCGTTCAACATACACTTGCACGAAGTGGATCATTTTCCACAGCAAAAATTTGTGATTGAAAGTGGTTTTCTTTCGTTCAAATTTACTGTACGACTCAAATCCAGCCTTATTGCTGTGTGTCACACCCCATATGAGGTGCGTAACGTTTGTCGCATTGGCAGTTTAGACCTTTTTTGTCAAATTGGGAAATGTGGAAACTCTAATTTTGTTACTTAATGTCGAGGAAATGGATTTCTCTGAATATTATCAGATATATGAGACTTCGTTTAGAACTTTTTACAGTTGTAAAACCATAATGAGATTTCTCCTATTCAATTCCAAATTGAATGTATCTAGAAACAGGCCTTCATTTCAAATTGTACCAAATTAAAATGTATATATGTGTTGAGCTATGATGTTGATGATCTTGTAGTACAAAACCTCATACAAATGTTCATTCAATAATTATTTATTTAATCTGGGACATAATTTCAGATTGCTGTAACTGATCTTACAATATTGAATTGATTTGTTTTTTTTTTTTCTATTTGAAACGTATTCTTTTTTATCTTTTTTGGGGGGTAAAGTTACTGTAAACAATCATATTTATCATTAAGAGCAATCACATCTTCAATTCTCGCATTTATACAAGCTGAATAAAATACTTCTCACTTTAAGGTTACAAATATTCTGCATACTTTTTTTTTAGGGTAGAGGTGTTACTAATATGCTAGTTCATGAATCATTTAATTTATTTTTCTAATTTGTTAATAAAATTTCATACATGTATGCAGAAGACATCGTATAGAAAATTGTAAAATATGAAACTGAACTACAGTTTAGGCTTAAGGAAAAGTGAGTAATAAGAAAAAGGCCAAAATATAAGTGACATACATGTATTTAGACACAACTATGTGAAGGGTAACTCAGTACATGTAAGTATTGCATATTTGTTTGTTTCTTCAAAGTTCTTGGATACATTTCATAGTTACACCACAAACGGACACATTAAGGGTGTAAATATGTGGAGTTAGTGCTCTTTAAGCAGAAGTCACAATTAATTTGTTCAAATATCTGAAATTCTGAATTGTATTCATTACTGATTTTGTATACATATTTGCTTCACTTTTTCTCTTTTCGTTTAATTTGTTGTTTTGTTTTTCATTTTCTGATTTATGGCATTCGATTCCTTCATCAACTTCAAGGTTTTGAATAGGATGTTAAAGAGACTATTTGGGCCAGGTTTATGAAATGAGGTGCTCCTGTTTGTGTGAAAATGTTACCCAAGCAAGCCTATTGGTCTAAATGAAAGCACGCCGTACAAGCCATGAACGTCCACAAGACTCGGGTGTCTTAACGAAACCTATTTTTGAAGTTATTGACCAGAATTTGAACACTTTCTCTGAATATTGCTTCCTGGGTACATAACTCATCTGTCACGCACAGGTACGTGTATGTTAAGCCATTCCATATACCACTAATTGAATTGGATGTGTGATTGAAAGAAAAGGTACTTTTGTAAAAGAATTAACTGTGTTTAAAGTGAGTGGAATAACAGTGAAGTACACGTTTTTATTAATGATACTGATAGCAGGGGTAATTGGCAAATTGCTAAACGCGTATGAAGACTCGTAAACAAGAGTAAACTCTGCTTTATCCAGGGCCAAGTTCGCGCAAGGACTATAATTGACCAATGGTTAACTAACGATTGCCCGAACTCTGTCTAGTCGACAGTGGTTGACTACGCTAGTCGACTATTCGGAACCAGCCTACTTGGGGGTTGGCGCTTCGCTGGTAACCAATAGCCGCGCGCATTCATAACGCTAGCAGAGAGCCAGGATCCAAAAGTTTTGCCATGACATTTTGACCAGCGTTTGACTAGAGACGTTCGCACCTTGCTATCAGTGCGCAGGCGTAAGGTACGTCACAAATCAGCCACTAGTCGACTAATGGTCCTTGCCCGAACCTGGCCTTCGTGGTACTAAAACTGAAACCTCCGCATGTCCAGTGGTGTCGTAAGAAATTGCGATTGTTATAAAATGGTTCTTTGCTCTTACGATATACTCGTCAGTCACATGTGTGTTTTAATTGGTCGTCTCAAGAGACATGCGTAGTATTGAAAGGAGGCCAAATTCAGGGGGTCCCATCTTACTTATTCACTCTGTCCGTTATCAAAGCTGTCCGTATTTAATGTACGTAAAAAAGACACATTCAGTTCTTCATTTTATTTTGTTATACCTCTGTCTTGAATTCTTACACTGCATTTTCATTGGCGTAAACGATCACGTGTTAAGTTTATAAAAGTCATGGCACTCCCTATGATGTTGTGGGATATCAAGTTCATACGGTGTGAAACGCTTTTATCGTTTGTACTGGTACCCACGCTATTTCCACCACGTTTTCACACATGAGTGGGAGCAGCGAAGTAGCAGACGATCAGCTGTTTGGAGCAAGCGACATGCATGTGAGTTTGACGTTCGATTTTCATGATTGTTGTGTTTCCCGTTGTTTGTTTTCGTGAATTTCACATCAAAATCCAAAGAATTCAAGCGGAGGTAAAACAAAACAATTGTTGACCGCTGTAATGTGGGATATGACGTTTTAAACTGTAACACCCTCGGACGCATAGAACCATCGGCATCGCCTTGGGTGTTATTCACCCCTCGTGTGTTCAAAACGTCTTATCCCACATCACAGCATCCAGTCAATAATTTTTCAATACTGCACAGCTGAAGAAACATGGGACGATTATAATATGCTACAATTCGGAACTTGATGCATGATGTTGAAGTGTTTCCTGTTTTGGACAAATATGAAAAAAAAACTTTCTTAAAAATCTTAAGATGTTAATGTAACTTTAAAAACAAAAATTGAGTATGTTGATTAATACCGTGAGTATTACGTGTACAATCCAATGAAATGGTGCTTTTTATTTAAATATTACTAAGTATGAATTGATATGGTAGAATGACCATTGTGTTGATGTTAGTGTCGAGACAAGTTTATGGAGTTAGTTTGTAATTATTAGTAAAAAAAAGAAATCGCTCAATGACAGTGGATGGAATTATCGTTGCTGGGCATTAATTGGAGAAAAAAAATAACAGTGATTTTTTTGGTAAGAAAAAAAATTAGGTCTGCAAATGCATTTGTAATAGCATGCAACCTTGAAACTCGCATAATTATTTAAACGCAGCCGCTGAAAGTGTAAACTGTTGATTTCTGGTGTATTTCTGTGGTATAAATATTTTTTTTTAAGAAAATGTTATGCTTCCACTGTTAGTAAGGAAGACATGAGATGTTGTAAATAGATACATTGTATAGGAAGGGGGCGTGGCTGTCTTAAACTGCGGGCGAGCTTGTATTGTCGCTAGATATTTCGCCTGTAAGATATAGAATGTTAGCCAAACTTACCCAAGACTACAAATCGGTTTCCGATATCTCTTACAGATTTCTTTTCTGCTTTCTGTTATTCACTTAATGCAAAGTAGCCCGTAGAAGTTCAGTTAGCGAGAAAGGAAAATTGCAAGAATGCATCAATTCTTGCTTTGTAAGAACTCTTGTAATGCAACACACAACTTCGCAACAAAAATTGTAAACGATTTTTGTCCCCGTTGACTGTTTGCGTCAGCGTTGGATGAAAAAGTGAATGTATGAACGCCCTGCAAGTCTCTCCGTATTCTTTTTCGTGTACTGTAAAAACGTCATCGTTCATCTGAAATTTATAAATGCCGACGAATGTTTGATGTTGAACATTCGGTGAGGACATTGTGTAAAATTATTAATACAATTATGGACGGTTAAAAGGGCTTCAAAATACCCTAATTTCACAAATGTTCTTTCAAGACTTACAAAAAAAATCACTTTCAAAAGTCATGTTCTTTCAAGAAAAAGAAAAGAAAATTGATGAGCACACCTCGATAGAGAGAACTTGTTTTATTTCATTAGCCAAAAATTAGTCGTAGAATAAGGTCACATAACAGCCGTTGGTCGAGCTGGAAAACTCGAGCTTAAAAGGACTGCGTTGCGGTATGAATCGACGCACTGTGACAAGTAAATTTGCACTTAACTTAAAAAAAGAACATTCGTAGGATTGGTCATCAAAAACATGAAGTCACTTTTATTTAAAATAAACAAAATTGATTTTGATTGTCGATTACTGCGCGAAATTCACGCATTTTCCTTCATATTTGACCAAAACTAATGTTCGTCCTCTAATCAGTAAGTACTTGTAGGCCTATATCGGCCTTAGTCCCGTTTCATAAGTCATTTAGTATTGCGTACATCTGGTAGTACCGTTGTAAAGATTAATTTCATTCCCTACCCTTTGTACAGTATTTAATGATTATTGAATAAAATCCAAGGCGAAGCTTAAAACAAAATTCATCTAATCAATAAAACAAAATGAAAGTGTACTCGAGTATTGATTTCTGTAGTGCCTCATTTATTACCTGGTGCTTTGGGTTTGCACATAATATGTGGTGCTTATAAAGTGCTCTATACTAAAGATCTCAGAGCGTTTCACAATTGAAACCATTTTTCTGCAGCAGCTTGAGATCAGCGCGATCTAGTCTCCACCTTCACAAGTCCCCATTCATACTCCTGGGTGGAGAGAGGCAATTGTGGCTTGCCCAAGAACACAAGCGCCACGTTCCCCGTCGGGCAGGGTTTAGCCTTTCGTCAAGGCCATCATGGCTTAGAGCGGCGGAGCTGCGAAAGCCCGAAGCGACTGGAGCAAAGATTAAGTCAGCACGCACGAGTGGCGAAGCCATGAGGCCTTTCCAACTTGATTTTGTTGAATTATTCATAGTTTTTATGCAAATAAGAAGAGTGCTGAAAGGTTAACCAATCACAACGCGGATTTTGCCTAGTTACTTCCATTTGTGAAGGAAGGGTGAGTAAGGAAAACGTAAGAGCAAATAACTGTAAGTTCAGATGAAAAATAAGTTCATACACTCAAATAATTTCTTGACATACTTTTATCGGTAAAATTAAAATAAGATAATGTAAGAACAATTACGCGGTCACGATCTCGTGGAAAACTAGACGCATTGTTTTGTTTTTAAATTTTTTGCAAGCATCCGAGCGCGTTGACGCGTCCGGGTAGTAGCCACGCGCGCACTGTACTAAAACTTTAGGCTGATGATTGGTTGGAATTTTGCTACCCTTTTGGGGTAGCAGAAATTGAGATTATAAAGAAAAACATAACAAATTCTTGACAAGTTTGAAAAGGCCCTCGTGGCTTCGCCACTCGCGCGTGTGGTCTCCCGCTCCAGTCGCTTCGCGCATTTCGCCGCTAGTCTAAGCCACGTTAAGCCACGATGGCCCTGGCGAAAGGCTAGGCAGGGTTCGAAATTAAAAATAAATTGTCACTGAAAACTGAGGGCGCTGTTGCTGTGGTGTTATAGGCACACACTTGTACTTCACTTTAGGGGTTTACACTCTAAACTCAAAAATGCATGTTAAAAACCTCTGTGTATAAAGTTTTCTAAGATTGTGATTGTTTTCCTTGATGTTGATATTTAACCCCCTCCCCGATATTTTTGCACGAGCGCCCTTTTCTTCACAAGTGACCTTTTTTCACGAGCGCTTTGTTTCACGAGTGACCTTTTTTTTCACGAGCGCCTTTCTTTCACGAGTGACCTTTTTTTTTTCAGGGGCGCCTTTTTTTTCACGAATATTGATGTATTTATGGGAAAACGTTACAAATAAACAGCAACGTGAAGCTGACTGTATTATAACACTTTTAAAGATGAACAAAGACATAATTGACTGGAGCGGGATTTGAACCAGCGACAGCCGGATTGCCGTTCGGGCGCTCAAATTGATAATTCTTTGTTCAGGGAGCGTAGTTAGAAGCTATAAAACCGTACATACCACGTAGCCAGGGATCACACCCACAGCCACGATGCTAGCAACATATCAGCATTGCTGCAAACATTGGAAATATCAAACGGGAATCACTCAGATCAGAGAGGATACGGCTTTTTATTACAAGTTTTTAAAGTAACCACAAAGGGAAAACTAGCTCGGTGCATTACATTTTTTTTTTAAAGTTGAACACAGAAATTGACATGAGTGGGGTTTGAACCTGCGACCTCCGGATTGCTGTCTCGGTTTGTGTTCTGGATGAATTTAGTTGTGATTCTTATGATTTTGAAGCTTACGAATTACGATGTTTCCGAACCACGGGAGGTTGAGACTGATTTTAATACGGCGTCCTGGTCGTGAAGGAACCGAAACAACTTTTATGACACGTATCAAAACATTGAGTTGCCCTGTGTCGGAGATCACGGGAACAGTCGCGGGCTGCCAGATCTCTGCTGGTTTTTTTAGGCTGAGAAGGATGTTGAGAGACAGTGTTCAAATCATGTCTATGGTTCAGATACGACTGTTTACTTTGAACGGCGCCCTCTTTTGACACACTTTTATCTTTTTGTGTCCCCACAAATCACAAGGATTCCCACGAAGAGGGCCTCTTTTGTTGCAAAATCTTGAATGTTGGAAACCATTATGTTCCATTCAACTTTTCCCATTATATGTGCCATATTTATTTCTCATATGAAAAGCACAAGTAGAGACCTTTTTCAGCGGCTGTGATTCAGTCTCAGCTGATGAACTCTCTCATCGACAGCATAACAATACTTGAGCGAGACTTCAATATTATTATTTTTCACATTATTGAGACTTGTGGTAAATATTTTTTAAACGTTATGTGCCTGATATCTGATATCTTCATCAACGAGTGAAGAAGTGTTTATTCGCAATTCTGTTTTTTTCCCCACTGATTCTGTTTCTTTCCTCACTGATATTGACCTCGTGTGATTGATTGCTGGTTCTAAATGATAACGAGCGATTAAACGAAAAGCATTACAGAGAAAAACAGGACGGAAGATGCCTTCATCACCATGGCGACTGACCATCTCAAGAGAGAAAGTGAAAGAGAAAAATATATATGTCATATGCCAAAAAATGGGAAAACAGGCTGCCGTGGATTTCAGGCGAGTTACAGCGGGTTATTTTGGGCTTCCACGGTGAATCCGGAGGTTATGAAGTTGATTAATTTTGCATGGGAAGTCTGTCGTCTGTTGGTTATTCTTTTTGACGAGGAAGGATCTCCAATCACAATGTGTTAGTCTTCTGTGTGTAGGCCGAGCTATCTAGCCAGGGCCGAGCCATGACGAGTGGGGGTTCTGATGAGATGGTTGATTGTATTACAGTCAGGTGTTGTTTTGTTGAGTCGACAGGTGGGTTTATGCATGACGCAGGTGTGAATTCAACTCTCAAAGCGAATTAATTTTTTATTTTTTAAATCATAACTTGGAAATCAACGGTGGTCTATCCGCATCTTGGGGCCGAAGACAAATATTTTTGTTCTGTTTGTTTTGTTTAAAATATTCCCAAGTGTTACGGGGTGTCACGATTTGTTTCCACCCATCAAGAAAATACATCGCGGGAGCTTTGTTTTATGTCGCCCTCACACTCAGGTACTTGTCCAACCCTTCGCACATTCCCCTAATAATTAATGATTAGCAGTTGGAAGGCAATGGCAAAGCATAAATAGGCCACAGCTACGAAAACCACCAGTGATCTGATTAAAGCACCGTGCTCACTTCCCTAAGTCATTTTAATTTTTAATGTATTTATTTTATTATATATATATATATTTAGTTTGTTTTGAAGAGGGAACGCTAGATGGCATGCGAGAGCACGCACAGATATAATGTTCCATTGATGACTGTCCATCGCGAACTCAACGGAGTAGGCTATTCAAGGCTGAAATTCCGTACATCTCGACCAAAACAAAAAACAAAACAACACCCGCTGTCGCCTTACACATTATAATGTGATCCGCTGTATAGTTTGCGGCGTGTATTAAGATGCTACTGAGAGAGCACCTTCAGATGGTGGGGATGATGATGATTGTGGCGATGATGAGCGTGAGTCAGAGTGTACTGCGACTGCGCAGTCAATCTCTCAGTACTCGTTCACAGTGTGCGCATACGTACGTACGTATGTGTACGTCCGTCAGCCCTTTGTCATTTCATTTGCGATGTGTGGATGGAGGAGACTGCATAGTCGTAGAAATACTCGTGGCCGGCACACGCGCACGCATCATTGTGCCAGCACATCTCGTACCGCCAGAGTCTTAACAGGCGGTTTTTGTTAATTCACGCCGCCGTTTACACGCATTTGCCGCATCTTCGGACAAAATAACAGTAAAAAAAACCACTGTGACTCACTGTGAGGCGAAAGCCAGACGATAAAAAGCCATGAACCCACTGGCCAGCCGCGGAACTGCCATGCCTTATGCATAATCGAGACTCTAGTTAATATGCAATCGCACCAAGGTCGCACTCGGCGGTCTTGTGGGCCGTGTTTTGCCGCGGTAGTGGGAGTGTGAAATGTGCTGCGCTCCCAACTCACCAGGGAAATTAGGTGCTGGACGGGGCAAAATTTGTAGATGTCTTCCTCATGCGCTAACCATAGGCTTTTACCATCGCCGTAAACAGGAAGAGAATATCGATACTTTTCGAGTTATCTGCATGGAAAAACCCCCACAAAAGCCGAGGAAGTAAATGTACAACTATCTGAGAATCTCCGACAACAGTGAAGCATGGAGGGAAATTCTTGGGATGATTCCGACGGGTAACAACTAGCACCGAAAATTAAAAACTGCAAAACAACACGGGCAGCGTACGGGATCGCCTGTCGTAGAAACACAATAGGGCCCGGCTCGTGTTTTCGTCCTGGAGTATGTCTTCGTTAGCATTGCACCCTCACCGTCAGACAATCAGCCACAAGATGAGGACTTTAGCGGTGTTTCTTTGCTTCCATTTTTGTGTGATCTTCCATCAGGAGACGAGTTTTTCGGGAGGAGGGGTGATGGCCACCCCCATGGATCAAAGAAGCGTTTGCCCCGACGTCTGTCAGTGCCATTCCAGCGTCCTCACCATCGAATGCACCACAGAGAGCAACATGACTGCATTCCCAAGCTTCAGTCTATCGCCCAGGGAAATATTCCAAAGATTGTAAGTAGACAATGCATGCCTAATCAATTATACACCTGTTATGCATACCTTCATTCAAACATCAAACCGAGTTAGGAATATTTGCATTGTTGTATATGACAAATACCCTATCGTGCATGTCAAGTGCCTTTACTCTAACCACATGATTATAATGTGCTTGTCATGTACATGTGCCATTCCGTTGTCAGAGGATTCCCTAAGTAGATCGCACCAGACCTTAATTGCTTCGCTCGTCATGGCGGGGCTGGGAATACATCAATTTTATAACACTAAAAAAAAGTTCATAAAGCTGAATAGAATGTAAATTTCATGAAATGAAAAATCCTTTGATCATCTCTGCGGGGGCCTTAATACTACCCCTAAAATACATTTCTTGACGTCTGCACATTGATGAATGATTCAGATACAAGAGTAGCTAGTCAAGATACAAAGCGACAGTTCTATATGTTTGTCTTTTTTGTACCATTTATTGTTCTGCATTCCATTGCTTCAACAACTTTCCTTCGTTATTTCTTATATTTTGTGTGGTTGCAAGTCTGGCTTGACCAATGAGAGAAAACGTTCAAATGTTGAACCTTTCATCACTTCATGATTGATACTGAATTGAATCTATGAATTAATATTAACTAAGTGAAGTAACGGAATATAAGAGCCAAGAATTTCATAATGTATATTTCAAGATAATTAGAAAGAAAGGAGACTTTCAAATTAGAACCAAAGCATGCGAAGAAATCTCTTACAATGAAGAAATGATCTGATCATTTGTTTCTCTTGTTTGTTTGCAGTTTTATCATTTTTAAACAGGCCTATACATTGTTATTACGCGACCGCGGAGCTTGATTTGTTACCTCATCCCGTCTCGACCGGTTTTTTTTTTTTTTTTTAAATTAAACTTCCCATTCCCGTGGATTTCCCCTATATTTCGTAATCGAGATTTATGTTCTTCATTGTCTTCCTTCTCCGAATATCTTTCAGTCAATTTCCGTTTCATTTTCATTTTTACTTTGCACCATTGTACTGTACAAGGGTCTGCCTTGTACGCAAGGTTGTAAATAAACGTTCGACAGAAGTATAAGTTCCTGTAGACGTGATGAATAGCAATCGATTGTATGGAAGGAGTTTTTAATGTTGAAGAAAGTGATGTGATAAAATGGTAACCCGATGTGCTTTCCATTTTTTAAACGAGGTACTTGGGCCTAGTACTAAAATTGTCAGTTATAATTATGTAAGTACCAGTATTTTTTTTTTTAATTAATCACAGAACAGATCGTATCTCCAACAGAAACAGAATCATCTCTTTGATCTCTAAAATAAATACGCCTATACCGACACGTTATATGCAGTTCGCAACTGGGATAGTTCGATGAGGAGAATGCCTCCTTCACTTTGAAGACTGAAACCTTTGAAGATATAACAATTATAAGCACCGTGCTTTTTTTCCCCTTCAAAATGGTTTTATTGTAGACTCCGCATAGAGTCCGCAATTTGTGCCAATAACTGGTATTTCGACGTTGTGACCAAAGAAAAACAACAACACAGAAATGTCACGCAAGTGACGGTTGCACGTGTCATAGGCCTACCTTATACTGTTTCTGCCAGTGCCTGTAGGTATGAAACACGTACAGGTGCTTGTAATGTTACACCACAGATGGATGCTTGACATTTCGCTTCAAAGACGTTCACGGTCTCACAAGATGTTTTTGTTTGTTTTCATTCTTCTGAATTTCTTGGGTCGTATCTGGAACAAGAATAACGTCGTGGCCTTTATTTTGCGTCAACGCAACAGATGGTTGTGATACTGAACTTCGGAAATTCTTCCCAGTTGTGTTGTGGTTCATTCGACCTGAATATGCCACCTTGAAATGTTTCAAAGTTGGCAAAAACTTTCATTAAAACAAATCGCAACTCACTTTTAAAAAATTCATTATTATTCAACAATTCAATTCAATATCTTTCAACGGTAATGATATTAAGTGACTTCCATTCAAATAATTAAGGGGTCTGATGAACACTATATCCACATGAGTATTACTACAAATCGGATAAAATAAATTAATGGGATTCATGAAAAAATGATAAATGACCGTCATAATAAATAGGCTTAATCAATGTCTGACAATAAATACATATAATAATTTTTAAAAAATGGGGTCTCGGTGAACTGAAATATGATGACAAGATAATGATTTTTTGTTTCATTTAAATCAGCCACTCGCTTTGTGAACGTATATTTTTCGCACCTAAACCAAACTACATTTGGACTGTCTGCAGCATTTTTTTTTCACATGAGAAATATCATATCTATAGCATGGTGCCGGGCCAAAGTCTATGAACCAATCCATGTCTGTTTTGGAGAGAAAAAAATGCGACAGTTTTATGTTTCTCGTACTGTCCTTTCAACTACAAATCTATTTTCTCATTTTTTTCATATCCCTTGTCCTCTTAGCAATTTGTAAACATTTACTACGTTGCGCACGTGCAGTTCATGTCCTGCTTATTGTGTAATCTGTGAACGTGCGAGCACGGTCCCGACAATGTGCGCAGATCGATATGTAGAGGAACAGTGGTCACGTAATGTGTACAAAACGTCTATAGTCGCTGACCTTGAGACAAAACTTTGATAATAAAGCCTGAGTTATTATACACAAGACGGAATTTTAAGCCCCCATTTATTCCCTGTGCATTTTTTCTTTCTGGGAACCCAAACAGTTACTATTATAGTTCTTAACCCCCTGTCCTTGGTTGCCACTCCGTCAAAATACAATGTAAGCCTACTTTGATGAAATTCCCCTAACCCTTTTGTGCTACTCATAGGCCTAGTCATATCCGTGATTAAAATACAGTTTGGGCTCTATACAGGCCGTGGTTGTGGTGATGCATAAAAGACGATTTCTGACATCTGTTGATTTGGTTTCTTATGATTTTTTTCTCCTTAAATTGAAGGGGTTGGGGACAATAGCATCTGGACCGTACGGTTCCAGCAGCCGAGTTTGGTCCGACTGTTATCTGTGTGTGTGGGATGCCAACTCGGCCTTGGGTTATCACCATGTAGTTGTAAAATGGCCGCTATGTAGATTATTCAATAACGCACAATGTCACTAACCTCGTTTATGAAAGTCCCGCTTATTAGTTGCCGTAATGCGCTCTCTCCGGACAGCGTAATTAAATTGGGTGGACAAAAGGGGCTTGGAGAAAGAATGAAGACTGGAAATCCGGTATGAGGTAATAGGAATATATGAGGTTGTTGTGTAAATGATGGATTGGGAGAGTGATGACCATAAAAATTTGTCCCATGGACGTCGTGTGTTAATAATTTTTGAAAGAATGTACGTGTCACGACGAGATGACAAGTGATCGCCGACTTCACAAGAAATTTCGCAAATGCAATTGCATATTATATATATATATAGGAAAACCCCATTTCGAGGAGAAACCTATACGATTTTAGGCATCGCATGGTGGAGTATCAGTATCATTTCGGTTTGCGTAACACCATGTAGTAATAATTAACTGCTTATAGGCCTACATGTAGAAGATATTTAGTTCGGAAAAGAACCTGTCCTGCTTATTATAAACTTTCGCCAAGTAGTTTTAGTTCTGATAAGAACAGTCCTGCTTTAAGTTCTAAAAGAACTTGTTCTTATCAGAACTAAAACTACTTGGCGAAAGTTTATAATAAGCAGGACGAGTCTTTTTCAGAACTAAATATCCTCTAAGCAGTTGTTATTACCATGAGGAGAAACCTACTCCGGACGAACTGGGTGAGATGGAACCCGGATCACTGGGTGCAAGCGCGAGAACACAGCTCTGCTCGAACATGACTCCCGCGGGAGAAAGAAAACCGCTAAAACCTGAAATAAAGCTCAGATGTTTTCGAAGGCTCATTAAGCAAGATAGTGCTCGCGGAGCATTACTATAGCGGCGAAAAAAAATCATGGCCATCGCAACTGATGATGATCTCTGTCCGAAGATTGACACTCTTTTCCGGACACTCAACAATAATGTCCCCTAACTTCGTGAGATTGTCCAGCTACATCAGAGACTCCGCGAGCTTTTTATCTTAATCCCCTTTAAGCAATTTGTCCACTTGAATTGAGCAAGTTCGTCTTCGATGAGTTGCATGCGCTCTACCGCTGCGTAATATGTATGTGTTAACGGGGAACATTGATTGAAGACTTCCAGCCTTTGTCACATGTGGGTTTGCGGAGAGTTGAAACAAATACCGCCTTTTGAATGGACTGTCTTGAATGTTGTATTGGCTGCTTTTAGAATAATTGCCGTCATACCTTTTGATCATTGGAAACACATAAGGGAAGGTCATATAGTCATGAAAGTAGGTGTGTCGGTAGATATTGGTACTATTATGCAAAATCCGAAGTGACGTCACGATGACGTCATCTTTTATTTTTCTGATCTTTAAAAATAATTACAATTTTATTCCTCTTCCAAAGCTCTTCCTTTCATCTGATTGACTTCAAACTTAACATAGCAAACATTTCTAAAATTTCGAAAAGCCCTGTGTTCTGTTTGAACAGACATAGCTCTAGATGTTATTCGTTTTTGAGTTATTCAAAAGGGATGGGAACCTTTAGTTTTCGACATTTAGGGAATCTCCCTTTTCACATGAACCTGTATATTGTGTCACATAATTTATTCAAAAAGGTTATTGTCTTGTTTTTCTGTTTTGTACGCCGGAGTTATATTTTGCATGAGTCAGAGGTTCATCTGGTTTAGCGCATCCATCATTGCTTCAAGACATTGCCTTTCGACTGAATATGTTGCGACTGCGAGTTCAGATTTATATAGGTAGATTGTTGTTTTTTACAATGTGTTGCCTTATCAAGCAAATTCTGAAGTCTCTGAACCCCTTTGCAGTTCTATTATCTCTTGGAAATGTAGGGTTGGTTCAAGCAAAGGCGTGAAAGGTCAAAAGTCCTGACAAGATTGTCCTCGGGACTTATGGCCTATTTACAACGGCACGTCAGTCGATAACTGAAGGTGTGAAAATCAATAAGGATAAGGAAATCCAGTTGGGACGTTGGGATGGGGGCTGCCTCGGACGGTGATGAAAAACGGCAAACGTTTAACGCGGTCAAATCTTGCACTGAATTTACGGTTGCAAGTGAATGTAAGGAGTCCGAATACTCTTAATTCTCTGGTGTGAAGGCGAGAAAAAAGGAACAAGTACACAATTGGCAACATAGATGTCAGCAGGAAAATCACCATACCTAAAGGTTTTTAAATCATTTCAAATATAGAAATTAATACGATTAATTAAATTCGAGCAGACTCGTGGTCTGCATTGCGTCAACGTTATCGTGGTTTCGAGGACCATAGTCCACTTTGAACAATTTATTATGAATAGGGGTGTGGAGTTGTTTCTCTTCCCGAAAATGCTAGATAATTTCAGTAAACAAGTCTTGCACATATCCGGAAAGGGAATCCCCCAAATTGTTTGCTGTATGACGTGCACGTACGTGCACTGTTAGTATAAGCAAACAAACCACTTCACCCCATAACCCTCTCAGCTGAGTCAGAATATACGTCTTTGTATAGGTCGCATACAAATAACAAGGGTAGGTATAATGATGAAAAAAGGTGTTTTGTTTTGTCTTTCGAGGCCCATTCGTATCTCCTTAATGAGACAAAGTGACAAGATACTGACCAATATTAAACCTTGAATTCACGGCGCAACCTCATGGTGCAGTCCCCAGTTCTCGGTGTTTATGATGGGATCATGGAGCTATGATGGGATCCAACATATAAAGTGGTTGTGATAAAATTCGATTATGGCCTGAAATCTTTGATCGGGCGAGTTTCACTTACACCAGAAAATGGTGCCAAACCTGTCATGACTAGACTTGTTCTTCTCCCATTGAGGGTTGTGGAGGTTATGAAGGACTCATAGCAATTGGCTTAATTTACTTTGTACGAATCATTGCCTTAAAACAACTTCAGTTAATGCTTTACATAGTTTTGAGATGGGTGAACAACTTTCAATTCCGAAAATATTTAACTTCAAAAATATACCTCCTAACCCCCGTTACTTCCACCGCCTCCAGAAATAGTAAAAACAGTTTACGCCCAGTTTATTTTTTGACGATCATAGGGGGATTTTATGTGCTCTCTAACTTGCTGAGAATACCAGATTTCGTCGGTTTCACTTCAACAATCTTGGCGATGGTAGCGGATCTCCAATGCTTGATCAGTAATGCGTGCAAGCAGCCACTTAAACAAAATATGACGCTTAGTTTTAGAAGATTAGACGTGGACTTGATTGAATTTGCAATATGTGTGAGTGCCTTGTTAATTGCAGAGGACATCATGGTTTATCAATCTTCAAGACAATATAGGTGGACCTCAACAGCAGTGCAAAATATCTGCTTGTCTGCTTTATAATAGGATTGTATGCATTATTGTAATGCACTGTGTACTGACTATGCGAAGGCATGGTTTGTCTTGTTTCGTCCAGGCTCATACTTGTCCGAAGGTGTTTTGGTGATTTCTTGGCCTCATTGCTGTCCAATCACGTTCAGTTTACTGCTCCGTCCTGTACTTCGTGTCTTGCTCCGTCTTCGTCCTCTCTGGCCCTGTTCTGCCTCCTGCTCTGCCCATCCGTGCCCTGTTGACTGCCCTGCCATGTCCCGTTGTTTCTTGAGACTCTCCTGCCTTATGTCCTGCACTGTCTTAGTCTGTCCTGTTATGACATGCCAATTATATCACATGTCGTATGTCATATGTCGTATGCCATAAACATGTGTGTCATGTGATATGATATTATGTCATTGGTGTCGCATCGTGTCGCTTCGTGTCGCATCGTGCCGTGTCATATCCCGTCTTGTCCTGTCCTATCTTGTCCTGTCCCGTCCTGTCCTGAGGCTGCCCTTCCTTACATCATGCCCGATCGTGACCTGTCCTATCATGATCATCCCTCACTGACGACTTGTTATCCTGCCTATTTTGCTTGTCAAGTCCTTATTGAATTTTTTCATCTAACCCTTGCGCAAAGTGATTCTTTCAAGTTGGATTGAATTATAGCGCCTTTCAATTATACATTTGAGCAATAAGGTTCAAATTTGACGTTTTTAGTAGCTGCTGTCATTAGTTCTGATGCTTGACGCTCTATTATAACAGAGAGGATATCGGGTAGCTCTTTAGAAATGGAGATTGCGCGCAGTCGTCAGGTTCGATCGAGATATATTCACTCATCTAGGCTCAATCGCTAGACATTCGTCATGTAATGTATGTCCCATAGCGGTTTGAAAACCTCCGCGTCGGATTTGGAGCACCGTGAGCCATCGTGGGGACAATTGACCTTACTATGAATCAATTATACTTTGTCAGATCAATGGACCACAATAACTATTTGACAATCATATTTATAGTGACCTCCCAAAGTGACTGATTTACCCATTCGAGAAGTTAATATTTCATCTCTTCGGTTTTCAGTCCTAATTCCCCTGATGTCGGGGATCGATTGGCAATAAGTTCATGTTTCAATTAACTTTTAAAATTGACCTGATGGCTTTATTAGGTCTATACTGAGATGGTAAACAAACGCAGATAACGGAAATCAATGGAAGAGAAGAACTGCACAATGCGCTAGAAATAGAATGCTGGGTCTTTAGTTCCAGAGAGTTGAGCAAACAAATTGAAGAGTGAGTGAGCGTAGCAGTCTAGTCCCCCTCCCCCTCCCGGCCCAATCAATGCGCGATGACGTAAATTGTCTTTGTTATTACCGACGGTGTTAATTACGAGTGGCCGTGTTTTGAACTTGGGGAAAGACAATGAATAACAAGTCCCATCCATGGCAGCCTAGGAGTTAGAACGGCGTACAGTCCATATTTACTGCGACATCGTGTCGCCTCGTGTTTGCCTATTATTGTCCATTGATGCAATAATTTGATGACTGTTGATTTAGGATTTGGCCACCGTAAACCCTTCAATATTGCAGCGAGGTGATTCGGGGGCTTGTTGCACCATCCCTCGCGGAGGCGAAGTGGGAAACGCCCCCTTATTCTTTGTAAAAGAGGTAATTTCCGAAACCACGCGTGGGAAGAAATATTTACGACAAAGCAGTTAATACAATGCAACATCCATGTACATGTACTGTACCCATGTACATGTATAGCTATAGCTCCATGCATTATGGCCAATTAAACCCCATAGCGTATTTGAGGGTCGTTTTATGTGAAATTAATGACACGATATGACAATATAGGCGATATGTAGGCCTATTTTAATCTTGCCTTATGCCCCCTCCCCCCCCCCCCAAAAAAAAGTGTTGTCGTGAACAGTGAAATAAATTACTCGTAAAAAAAAAATTGTTCAGGCTCTTGCTTTCTCTCTGAATGCATGAGCTCCGTTCCTAGGTCTTTCGTGCTTCTCTACCTGTTATTATCCGAATGACCTTTATGAATATTTGGTCAGACTCATGTGGCCATGAGCATTGTGCCGTTACGTAACAACTCGATTTATAAATAATATGCTGCCAACTCTGGCCTTGGTGGCGCAATCTGTGCGGGAAAAGCTCGCGTATTATAATAGTCAACACAATTAATGTACATGCATGCAGACGGCAAATCCCTCCATTTAATAGGCGGTAAACAGATACAGAAAACGGCCTCTCATATTTATTACCCCATGTTTGTGTGTTTTCCTTGTACGTCCCATGCCTTTAGTAGTACATGACGACATATTCTATTTTCGGGCGAAGGGCTAATAGTTCATAAAGGCAACTGTCCGTGTTATGCAGTACTGGATCATTCTCGATTCCATGCCCAGGAATATTTCTGCCATGTTGTGGCCTTCGTTAATCAAGCTTAAGAGTACTGGCTAAAATACATAAACTGCTATTGATAAGAGTCCTAGCCCTTCTTGGGCTGAGCCTCGTTGTCGGCAATTGCAATGTAAAAGTGCAGTGAGCTTGCGTCCTTGCCGTCTGCACTGCAGCAATTAATTCGGAAGCTAGTAGGCCGTAATATTTTTCGAGTTTGAGAATCACAAACAACAGAAGCCTGATTAAAATTAATGCAGACCCATGGGCGTCGCGAGGGGGCAGGGCACTCCCGGAAAAGCAAAAAAAAAAAAAAAAGAGGCGTGAAGACAAAGTGGTGTAAATTTAATGAGTTGGGGGGGGGGAAATGTCCCTGCCCCCCTCTAAAACTGATAAATCGAGAATATGTTGAGAAATACAAGCATTTTTTTGAGGAAAAAAAAATTGCCCCCCCCCTCTAAAAACAATCCTGGCGACGCCCATGTGTAGACCGCCGGTATATATGCCTACTATTTTGGGTTCATTCCGTGCATAGATCGATTACGTCATGCACGGAGGATGTACAAAGGCAACTAAATACATGAGGTATTATCCCCCCCCCCCCCATATGCATAGGTGAGTTTCAGCAGCGGGTTCGCTGAAGGGACAAGGAATGTGGTCTGATTTTTGGGCGCCCTCTATTGACGGAATGGGGACCTCACTTCCTCGATTGATAGCCATGCCTAATTTCATACATGTATACATGTAGTACATTGGCCATTAAGCGCATGAACTTGCATCGGAGTTCATGGGTGCCGAAAATGTAAAAAAAAAAATCTGAGTTTGGAAGTTTGGACGTTAATGTCTCCTGATCGTCGCTTTTTTGGGGGGGGGGAGGAGAATTGCTCTAGCACATTTGAAAGTTGAGATTGACTTCCAAGTCTGCGGAGAAATATTTGCCTGGCCATTAGTAAGGCTCTGTCTCGTGGGATGCCATCATTATCAAGAATAACAAACTCGAGCATCGTCGTCTGAACACAGACCTAGGTCAACACCTGCCTGTGATAACACGGGGCTCTAACATTAGAATCCAGGATGGGTTGCCCTCCGATGCCCCTCAACTCAGCACCGACTTCAACTTAGAATAACTTTATGGACGCCGTAGGATATGTAGTGTTGCAAATTGTTGCATTAGGGCTTATTGAATATCATGGAATTATCAGGGGAAGCTGCAGGGTTTAATGAGAGGTCAGGCGCAGACGCAGAATAACCCATACAGTTTAATTACTAAATGGGGACGTTCTCAAAAGAAACAACTTTAACACAACTTTCTATTAGGTGTATTCATATGTCTTGAATGCTTCAGATACAATACTTCTCAGCCGAAAATAATCTTCAATCATTTCACCTATATACGTCCATTGTACAAACAAACTGTGAAAGCCAGATGTCAACGGTAAAAGCATATATTTACCAATATTTGGTTACCTAGTGTGAAACCCGCAGTATAGGCCCTATGTATGAAACTAGACCACTAAATTAGAATCGATTCTCAAAAATTTGACCTATACAAGAATTTCTGAGATAGTTCTATCTTTCATAGCAAGGGCTCGACCATGATAACATTTCGAACCGAGAAAGTGGGTCCCAGGTCGTGAGAAGGGTTGGCTTACTCGCCACTTTCAGTGTCGAGACATGAACGGTATCACATACAAACAAACAGGCAGGTTTTCAAGCGAAGAATGTTCGTGTCAGGTTATGTTGCACTGGCCTCTTCATTGGCTGTTCTTGTGCTGAATTGCCCGAGGAAGCTATACGCCCCAACTATATGTCACCATCCTATATGTCATCATCCTAACCACAGTTAGGCTAGTCCCAATTATAGTTAGGAATTCCCCAACTTTTGTTGCGACTGTCCCAACTATAGATGGGACCATTGGGGAGTAACAGCAATACACGTTCAATTTTAACAATCTTTTCATGTTGCTTTACAAAGAGGCCAGAAAATGAAAAAGTAAAAATGTAATTCGCTCATTGAAGTGTAATTTAGCACCAAAACAGGCACGGACGCATGCAAAATCTAGACACTGTTTGATAACACTTAGTTTGAAGACACTATAGGGAGCTAGTGCTGGAAAGGTAGATGAAGTTTGCACGTGTCAGTACACTGTTATTTCGGTCGTGTAAAAATCAAACGCTTGTGTGCTATATGAACCTAGCAACCCGTTGTGTAGACTGTTGTTTACACAACTTGTGTAAAATATTACACAACTTGTTCAATTTTTTACACAACTGGTTGCTAGGTTCATATAGCACACAACCGAAATAACAGTGTATACTTATTTTCCAAACTTTGCTTCGGGATTTGCTCTGAAAAGGGTAGTTTTGATTCTGTTATTGAGGGGAAATGCTCTCAAAAAGCTCTGTAGCTTTCTTTTTTAAAACTATTTGTTCTCGGAAGAAATGAGGCTGCTGAAGTTGAACCTTTTCAATTTCTACAGTGGTCATTGAGAATTGTAGCGAAACTCTGTCTCAGTATCGGAATTGCGAGGTTGGATTGTAATCGGACCATCCCAGTTTACCATGCGTTTCTTCGAGAGGAGCTTTTTGGAGGGTAAAACGACACGTACTTCGGAATGGTGGGTGGTCTGGTCATACGTAGTTCAAAATGATGTCAACAAACGCGTAAACTGCCTCGCGACTGAGACCGGATACCCCGCAATTCGATTGGAATCAGGAACACATTCAATAACCATTTCGTCTCATTGATAAAAGGCATTCATCATTTTGATTTCGGTTATTGTTTATTAATATTTGGGTCAAAGGGAATGGACAAAAACAAGAGAAATCTCAAAAAGGGCTGGAAATGTAAGAGAACAACACATCAAAGCCTCCATGTTTTTTCTTTGATAATGCCATTTAAATATTAACGTGTTCTACTTCATACCGACGTAGAGCAAAGTGTAATTTTTTTTAGCAACAGGTGAAGTTTTGGCCCCATATTTTATCAGTGTATTTTACCTAAAGCCGTGTTCCCATTGGACTTGTTTTGGTTAACTTACCGTGACTTTCATGTCACACAATTAACTCCAATGGGGACGGACGGTAAACTAACATCCCTGTCAACTTACCGCGTCCGTGATGTAAAATTACCAGGCCGAAAGTGGTCATGGTAACTAACCGCGCGTTACTGCGCAGCCACGGTAAGTTATCAGAGACATTCCGCCAGTCACTCGCATTGAATAACCGTTCCGTCGGAAAGTTCGAGTGGGAACGCACGGTAGACTTAAGCAAAGGGGGGTTGCGATAAGTTTCCACAAGGCTGTGGAAAAAAGTCCAATCGGGAACGTGGCTTGAGTTTAGACGAGCAGCAAGTAAGAGACACGCTTCGTGCATACACTCTTGTTTACTATACTCCCGAGGACAATGCTTTGTGTTTTCCCTTGTCCCTGTAATATAACACTCTCCCATAGAGTAAGCGCACAAACCTACTACAGAGGACGTTTTGAACAAAAGACCCAACTCCCGAGGACTGAAAGGATCTGTTGTTCTCCCTTTGTGTGTCGGTCCTCGGGGGGGGGGGGGGTAGGCCTATGTAGAACACGTACAAGCGTGCACGATTTTTAAATGCCTGATGTTGACATGCCTGATGTCATTGGCAAGTGGATTTTAGTACAAAGTTGCCCTCATGCTTTAGCACAAGGAAGCAAGGAGTAAAAGGTAGAGAATCATTCCAGCTTGGCAAGGCAGTGGTCGAGGCTATATGGGCCAGAGGTGGTTGGGAAGCATTCTTTAACCGACGTTGTTGCTCTAGAAATAAAAAAGTCGATATCTTGTCCGCCGTCCGCCGTGTGTGT
The DNA here is from genome assembly GCA_029964075.1 of Patiria pectinifera. Classification (NCBI taxonomy): domain Eukaryota; kingdom Metazoa; phylum Echinodermata; class Asteroidea; order Valvatida; family Asterinidae; genus Patiria; species Patiria pectinifera. The sequence continues at coordinate 8,269,656 of CM057129.1, read as the reverse complement.
TGACAGAGCGCTGGTACCGTGTCTCGAGTACATCACAACTTCAAACAAGTAGTTGTTGGCATAGGCCGGCCTGACGCGGTCAACGGGTGCCTCCGGTGTGTGAGGCAGTACGCGTCTGAATTTTTCAGGGAAATTCAGGGGAGAAAAAGGAATTTATATCCATGTTGTTTTTATATGCCATATGTTAATGGCTTCACTTTCTAACCTGCGATGCAATATCCAATCAGCGATTTCCTTTCAAAATGTAAATGTTTAATTGGGGTACATATAAAACAAAAAGTATCATCCTCATTTACTTGTTTATCCAAGTGCATGTCAACAGTAGTTAGAACATTTATTTCAATGTTGCCATTTTCACAGAGTGTTACAATCTCATATAAACAAAAAAGACCAATATGTAATCAGAATTGTATAATATACATAGATCTTAAATACTGGATAAGCAAATTTACGACAACATTTGGGTATAAGGTGAAGCTAGTTGCTTTTGTACAGACAGACAAACGCACACGACCGAAAAACAGTGACAACACATGAAAAAGGACAAAACACGCACAGACACCCAAATGTAAGCTAGAAACACAAGCTGGTGTGAGATAAAACTATATACAACTGAGTTCATTAATTATTACTCATTATATGAATATATATGAATCGAAAAGATGTGCTTTCAGGTTTGTAACAAATATAGCGAAGGAGGGTGATGATTTTAAGGAGTTATCTAAGCTGTTCCAGTATGAAGTGCCACGTTGAATAACATTATTTTTGGACAACGTCATTCTGTTAAATTGGACATGGACATTTCTTCATGCAGTGCTTCGGGTATTATACAAATGAATGTCAGAGGTTGATGTAAAAAAGGACTTAAATAGTGAGTTAATGTATTATTTATAAATCTATAAATACATTTGCCCAGATTCAGTTACTACATGTCAATTGGATTGTAAAAGACTCAGATTATGCAAATAAAGACTCAAGATTTGCGAGTAAAGCTAATAACAAGACGTGACATGTATTTGACGTGGAGGTTACTGTTGTTGGCTACGATTAAGTCAACTCTACTTTTGGGAATTTGAAATACCCCGGTTAGATTTGATGAAGCGGTTTTTACTCTGTTGGCCTCGTTTGTGTAATGAATCGCCCCAAAGCTTGCGTTTTTAATTAATTTTATGCATGGAGCCAGGTAGGTTGTTATAAAACAGGGTAAAACTAACTTCTTTTTCAAAAGTCCGAAAAGCTATCCACTAGTCTGGATTTACAATTGTTAACCTATATAGTCTTGAGTATTAGGGGCCTACCGTATAAATTGATAACTAACACGCCGGGGAAATAATAAATCACTATGCAGGGTGTATAAAAAAAAGGTAATCCAAAAAAATGGGTTTATATGTAAACGTTTTGAACCTGAACACTGTTTTCTGAAAGTGGCTGCAGGGTAGTTCATTAGCTTTTTATTGATACATGTATCTTCTTTGCATCTCTTCTGTCATGGTCCTCATGGATGACCGAGCACCAAGTTGGCCGACGCCCAAGTATGTTTTTAGTAGATGTTTGCAATAGGTAGTTATTATTTTAATGAGTAAACAAAACAATTTTTGAAACGATTGATTTAATCGTGAAACAAAGGCCAACAAACCCTCTTTTTCCAAGTTTGCTGAATAAGTGGTAAGTTAAGCCGTCGGATAAATGCGCTGTCGCTGAAAACAGGTTGAGTAAAAAAAAAGCGAAATCCAAATGTTTGGACTATTGTTTAAGTGCAGTTCTGCACGCAGCACTTTCAAAATCTAGGATATGAAAGCCCAATTCATAAGCTTTCTTTTAGTACAAAAGTCATTCAAATCACTTATGTACTTTTCAAGTTACGTAATTTTAAACACAACTACCGTTTTAAAGTTATGTCCACGGATCACAAGAAGGTAAGAGTTTTTTTCAGCAAAACGAAAGAACGCACACCATTTTTGTGATCCGTTGGCAGAACTTTAAAACGGTGGTTGTGTTTAAAATTCCGTAACTTCAAAAGCACATGAGTGATTTGAATGATTATTGTACTAAACGAAAGCTTATGAATTTGGCTTTCATATACTAGATTTTGAAAGTGCTACATGCAGAATTTCACTAAAACAATAGTCCCGACATTTGGGTTTCGCTTTTTTTGACTCACCCTGTAGACAGTGCGCTAATGGGGGTATGTGAGAGATGTCGGTGCATAAAATATTACATAAATGTTGGCGATGAATGATTGTCATTCCAGATATGGAGGTTTTATTTATCGCCACAAGGCCAAACACCTATCTTTTTTTCGCCAAGTTTGCCTGATTAATGTGGTGATTTGAGCCGCCCAAAAAGTGCGCAGTCGTAGTGGATTATGTGTTGAATGGGGAAGAGAGGGAGAAAGAAATCTTGAGAGTGCTTGAGTATAAATGGAATATCGTGTTTCACGATTAAATCAATCGTTTCAAAAATTGTTTTGTTTACTATTGTTTTTATCAAAGAGCCAAAAACCATTCCATTGTATCACAGCGCCACCCAGTGTCAGATGATATCCAACTCCCCTTCCCCTTTCGCAATTTCCACCACCGCATAGAGTATACAGTACTTTCTTCAGACCCACCTTCACCCAGCCCAAATAAAGTTCTGGTTACCCTGCTATGGGTTGTTCAAAAGACCGGTTTCGTATGAAATTTGGACCCCTGTGAAATAGGGTCTCTTTTACCTAATGGACTCTAACTCTCACACGTGATTCGTCTCTGTTCTAACTCTGTCCACCGAGGCATGCGCAATACACCGGACTAGAATCGAGACTACACAGGACTATAATCGACAATCAATTATCGACTAGTAAGTCCATACCTCATTGTCAGTCCTATAATCTTGACCGGCCGGCGCCCGTCGTTAAGCTTGACCGGTGTCTACATACGCTGGCGTCCGATATTGCCAGAGTTTTCAAATGTCATCCCTCAGTCTTAAATGTCCCATCTACTTTTCCCTTCAAACTGATGAAACGTAGAGGATAATCTCTTGCCATTACAAAATAGCTTTTTTTATCAACGTCCCCTCTTGGGGCCTATTTGCAATCTGAGGAACGGAAGAGCTTAATATTTACTTTGCTGTTCTCCCCTAAATGTCAGTTCGGGGAAAGATACAAATCAGGCCCGATATTCAAACAGTGGAAATTAAATCAACTGAGCACGGGATCATTGTGGCGACGATTTTACAAATATGAATGATTATGTGAATAGTTATTGATCTCGATCTTTAAATTCTTCTTTCTTTTTTCTTTAGTTTTTGGTTCTTATTTTCTGCAACAGGTCCATTAAAATGACCCATCCTCGTGATCTAAAAAAGGGGGTATAATATTATTCTCTCCTCCCCGGGATTTACGTCCTTGCAACTTGGGATATTTCAAGATTTTCGGAAAGGACTGTAGGTATGCACTGGCTTCTCTAAAACCCGTCGGAAGAGCAAAACAATTCTTACAATTAACTTTTTTTCTCTGTAATGATTATTTCTTCAAGGCACAAGCACCAGTCCTGCGTCCCCTCCCGCCTAGGCTCGTTTGTGTGGCGTACGTTCCGCTTGATATAATTATTTTTTTTTTGACTTTCCTTCTATTCGAAATTCAAGTTTCATGCCCCTATTTATGTTTCGTTCGCCTGAACATACATGCATATCACTCAGTTCCTATTTATCAATCCTCTCCTTGAAATGTCTGCCATAGATTTAAGTTGTCCAAGAATCTCAAAGTTGAACACAAGTTGAACTCACATTTCCGATCCAGCGAATTTCGCGACGAATGATTCGTTACGTCAATTTCGCTTCGCATTCGCTTGAAGTAGGAACCAATCTTGGATTGGGAACGCACAGGTTTGTTCCGCTATTTAGCCCCTGCCTTCCCCCTACCCGCAATGCCACGCATTTGGATGTATGCTCCAATGCAGCGTATATCTGCTCCAATGCAGTTACACAGCGTGTCTTTTCACTATACGCCGTGGGCTGACACCAAATATGAAATGTATGATAGATTCCATCCGTCACATTGTGGTGCATGGATTGAATGGTTCGTCAATTCCTGACCGCTTCGCGGAATCGTCGTAGGCGGGCCCTTTGCTCGCGCTCTTCCGGCCGGAAGTTGGCGTCATACTCGGTACGATGCATGTTTTATGAATTTTCAAGCTTCCGTAACATTTCTATCTCTGCGGAGCTGGAACAATTATTCCCCAGTGAAATGGCCTTTATTAACAGAACGGAACCACGCATCCGGAAAGGCAGCCAAAATGCACCTGAAAATCATCAACAAATGAAACGATTGTGGTTTATTTTTTCCGGGAGTCTTTTTATTCTTCGACACCATGCAAATGAATAATGAATTCACTATATAGAGTCTGTCCTCCTGTAAAACTTACGTAGCAATAACAAAAAAATAATCCGGATGGAAACTTTGGGGACTTTTTTTTTGGGGGGGGGGAGGACTGCAAATCATGGATACACCACAAAAACGTTAGTCTTGCAAAATATCATATTTGGCTACGCGCCTCTGCTCCACAACCTGCTTGCCATTAACGTTGGGCTGTCGGTATGCTCATATTGTTTCTATCCACAGCACACGTCCCTCATCTTCCCTGTCAGCAATAACACTCAACCGGCACTGCGTATTCCCCCAGCGAGGACGAACCTGCTAGTCATTCAGAAGTCTTGTCTCTTCAGTCTTTTTTCAAAGTTCCGATCGTCAGCATCCAGCAACCGAAATCATTCGGGAAGCATAACAGTGGGGAGCATGACTCGAATTTGGTTGGAGTCCATTTGATGCAAGGCTGGAATGGTCATGATACACAGATCAAGGAAAGAATTGTACACAATGACTCAGAGTTAATATTTAAAAAAGGTATAGCGCGAATTCGGATTCAGTCTTGAATCCTCTGTCAACTCTCAATTCGTTCACGATGATTTCATGATATGCGTATCGTAAGATATCGTTAAAGCCGGCGTGTGTTCAAATGCATACACCGAACAGTCGTTGGATACCGACAGAGGCGTACCAAGAAACACCCTCTCAAAATGGCAGCGTCCCTGTTCAAACAGCTCGTAGAGGCTTCGAGCTAACGGGAAGGGAAGAGTGGTGTTCAGGAGAACCTGACGCACAGGGCAGAATTTGTTGCTTTTGCGGACCGAAGCGGACCTGGACGGACCTTGGGTTCCCTTGCACTCCGTGACAACCCAACGCCCGGGGCCAAAGAGTTAATCAGAAATTCATTGCACATCTCAGCTTCATATTCCCGTCTAAATAATCACTGAAAATCATCGTCCACCTTCGCCCATCGTTATCCAGGCAACGAGCTAGCTTGGCGGCCAGACCCTCGCGCGGATCAGGCGACATTGGCTTCGCATTGACTTCACAGAGTGCACGGCCTTGGCCGGACACCCGCGTCTGTTCGACAAGCTAAGAATCGTGGCCCAAACGAACCGGCAATTTCGATGCGTTTTCCCGCGCAATGAGGAGCCGGTAGGCAGGCTTTAGAAGCCGAGGGCGAGGTCCACAACTTGATTAGCTTGTTGGCATATTGGATGGGACTGATCTTACCCGGGCATATGCACCATGCTTGTAAGAAAAACCAAACCTATTGAGTTTTTTTTACGCCAATTGAAAAATGATGCCCGCATCGACAGGTTTTAATCTAGTGAAGGTTAGGGCCAATTTTTCGCACAGTCACGGCACTTTCTTCCCTTTCCTTCAATTGTCCTTGGTCGCTGTTTCTCCTTCGTCAATAATTAATCAGCAAAATTGAGCAAGCAGAATTCTAAACTATCGGCACAACCCTCGAAACGTATACTATTTTCTCTGTTTAAAACCGTGAAATCACCGGAATTACGAAGATGGATACTGTCATGTGTTGCACAGTCTTAAAGATGTTAAAAAGGTGAAGTACTAGCTGTATGTATTAGCTTCATCGTGTCATTTATCAACAAGTAATTGAACGTTTCCCAGAAAGTAATTACGAATGGCATACTATTGCCGAGCACAATGCGTCTCCCATCGGAATGTTTGCACTTAGTAAACCCCTGGTGTATGGGCTAATCCATTTCGGGGAGATCAATTTTCGTCAACATACCGAATACCGATTCATTTTATACAGCCGACACCGATTTGAATAAGTTTCAATAAATATCATGACGTTTCTCCCAAAACGAAATCACTGGTTTGTTGGGGGCGTCCGTACGAAGGGTTGGTTGGTTCAGTTTAAGAAGTGCATGGATAGCCTATCAGTTATCGAAACGGATATCGTTTATTTAAAAACAGAAAGAAAATACCAGTGTGTGATTCAAACCATTATTATTTTGTTTATCGGTTAGGCTGCTTGATCTGTTGGTTTAGAAGATTCTTTAATAAGTCTCAGGAAAATATTTGAAGTGCTGTTGTAAATGGAGGCATCCCTTTCGATGAGTTTATATCTTATAGCCTCTATAATTGGTAAGATACACTTGTTTATGAGCCCTTTTGGTGCACCTGCAATGCTTGATTGCCTTTCCTAGGATAGCAGGGCGCAGGTATTCTTGTAACCTTGATCCGAGAGGCTGTAACGAGGATTGTGCTGTGTTATTCGTCGGTCTTCGCCATGTCAATGGTTAAAAAAGTCCACAAACTCTAGATTCATTTGTTGTTGTATTAGTTCGGGGTCCGGCCTGTAAATTAGCCCTCGGAGGGGAGACAAGACAAGGACGTGGAATAACAAGGCGGTACCGGGGGGGGGGGGTGGCAGAGATCAGAGTGGGTAATCGCTCAAACTACTACCCCGAGAAAACAGTTATCCAAACACGAGCTTTGAATGTGTCCCCAGCACTCAAGGACCAATCCACCACCAGCTTCCTGTATGCGCCCCACGTACGGTGTGTGGGTCGAGATCCTTGTGGAATTTTCCCCGCTCGTTTTAAGTGTTATTAGTGAAATTGGAGGGAAGAAACTGTTTTCAAGCTTGGTTAGGGAAGACGCGTACGCAGGGGACAAGTGTAGGCTCGATTCCAGGCGTATCTTTGTTTGTCATGTTTACTTTGTACACTTTAGGTCCACAAAATTAGGTCCATTTACGTCACGTGGTTGATGGAGATGACAGTTCCTAAAAGCGTAATGCGTACATACGTGCAGGTGGACATAAAATGAGACTTTAATTGACTTCCATACGAGTAAACAAGTAATTTGTGTACAAGTGACGTATCCGTCATACATGTACAGGTGATTATAAATAGTTATGTACTCTCGGTCTTGCTCTGCACTTTTGAAGAGATAACGTCAGCAAATTATCTTTAAATGTTTACCCAAATATTTTTTTTCCCCTACGGGAATAACGGTACACTATTCGGTGGAAATGGGCCAACGAAGTGTCCTATAACCTAATACGATGTGTCCAGGTTATAATGAAAAAGGAAGATGTTTACTAGATAATCCCTAAAGGCTTCACTGACAAGTTTGCCAGTTAATTTAAAATTGAATGAAATAACATTTAAAATGTATATAGACTCTGAGCAGAGAAATGCTTGTTTTGTGTTTAAGTGGAGCTCTGGTGGCGACATGTCCCATTTAAGTTGTTGACATCCCTACGGCATCGTTGGATGACGGAGTAGTTCCACTTTCTCACATTTGTACCGTTTTTGAAAGATTTACTTTGGCATCATGTTATTGCTGTTGTTGTATCGCTCAAGGCAAACGTCGTATTTCAACACGCTCAGAAGTCCTTGTGTTAGATAAATCCTTGTGTTAGATAAATCCTAGATATATGAAAGGATAGCTGCCTTTTGTTTGCGCATATTTCACATGTTTCAGAAACCTTAATTGAAAGCGTTCTTGGTCATGTTAACGTCGAAGGTTTTTTTTTAACCGTTGACTGGAGTAAAAAGGCACTCAATTTTACGTAAGCTTTGGCGATATTATACGATAGTGGAGTTTGATTGTTTGAATTCTTCGTTCCTTCTTTATCTTCACGTCTGATAATTTGTTTGTCATGACTGAACAGTCCAATTATGTATATATTGCCCACGTTTCGATTTACTCGACTCAAAGAAAACTAGACTTCATTCGCATATCACTGCAAACAGACTCTTGTGTTTTTCGATTTAACACGACTGGCATCACCGCACGGGGAATTATGCGACCAGTTTCCAAGACAACCTGGACGTTTCAGAAGTTAAAAATATCCGCTCTAGATTTCTTTCGAAAGCAGCAGTGAGGTTGGAACCCATTTAGCAAGCGCCATTTTTTTCTTCGTAATATCATTTTTTTTGCCTTTTCTCAAAGTCGCCCCATTACTTCCAAACAAAACCATGGAAAATAGGAATAAAAACAAGTAACAATTATGGCTCCTGTCCCAAGCTTCAGTAGAAAGATTCACGGGCCCAAATCAGGGACATAATTTAGTGGAGAAAGATCAGGAAGTCGCGTAATTGGTAAAACTGTTGCTATGATACACGAACTGTATCCCAGACGGGATAATGAATACTGAAATCTAATGAATAGAAATGAGTGACTGCATGACGAAGCTACGAATTTGATATCACATACGTGCGCGGACGGAGCGGACAGCAGGCCCAGCATACGTGACTACGTATGCATACGCGAGTTTAGTCAAATCACTGAAGCCAATTCAGCACGTTGCGCTCGGTGCCAGATAGTTTGATTTTGTCAACTGCCGAATATTGACAAAACCATGTCTTGTTTCCATACACTGTGTATTGAGAGGGCGAAAATGAGGTACAGAGGAAGACGTCATCATGCCTGAAGGCTACGCATGCGTTACACAGTATAAGCCCATGTGTAATCTGTCGACGAGATTTATTGAACAGGAAAGGATGTTGATTGTTAGTTGACTTTTGTCTCAACCTTTGCGCATTATTTAAAGTCATTACCTTCATTATGTAACAGCGGACATGTTTAATTAGTGCATCCGTGCAGTTGACGAGGGTCAAGTATTGTTCTCATCAAACTTGATGTAGGCCTACACATCACTGGGTAACTTTATGCGATGATGATGATGCATACAGATACTCGTGTATACAATGTAGATACTTGTTTACTACGATGAACGCCATTCTCAATTGAACTGAGGGCGACTTAAAGGCGCCAATATTCGGCTGGTTCACGCGCCCTGTTCATCCGTTTGTATTTGAGAACCATCGTACACGTACTCGGGGAGGGAGTTTGGACATAGTAACGAGAGAAAAGTTGGTTAGTTCGAGGTCCTCTAATTAAAGTCTCAGAGAATTAGTTGAGAGGTTGGCTACTGCCTCACTGGTTTGCGTACGCAATTATTATCATTTATACTTTAAGAACCTTAGTGCATAATTATTAGGAAAGTTTCCTTTGTTGACATCCATGTTTGAATTTTCTACCCTTTTTTTTGGGGGGGGGGGGGGGGTGGGGGGGGGGGAGGGGACTTATACAAGGTGTCCATATTGCAGTAAGCAGTCGAATAAATCACAGCGTATCAGCAGCAGATGTCATTGATACTGAACAAGTCGGTACAGTGATGTAACTCGTATACCTCTACCTGTGTACGAAAGAGTGTTTTTCATGTGAGGCAGATGTCTGGCAAAGCACAGGAATTATAGGTTCAGTTTCCTAGCTTTGAGAGGTATCCTATTTCGCCTTGAGATCTTGAGATATTTGTGGTGCCACACACGGGGCAGGTGTGTTCTTTGTAGCCCGTTCGATTATTCTTGGTCGCACGCAGGTGTTCCATGACGTGTGTCGTGTTGCGAGGGGTCTCTCAAAAAAACATGATGCAATAAAAAGGCTTCAGTATCCATGATGTTTTCCATGAATTCTGAGGTAGTGAGGAGTAACTGTAAACCGTAGCACATAGGAGGGTAGCTTCGTAACCAAATCCTTAGTAAGCCGCCATTTTTCGTTGGCTTCTAGCCGTCTTTTTCAAGAGCTGTTTATCTGGAGACTGTTACTTATGCATTACCGAAGATGAGACTTTACATTTTCTTGTATAATTTGCCAGCCAACTGTCAGCTGTTGTACAGGCAGGGTGGACTGCCCTAGCAGTTACACCGCTATGTTCCGACACCTCTTTGTTTCGACACGCCTATGTTCCGGTTCCGACACCCATATGTTCCAACTACTCAACGTGTGTTCCGACACCCCTATGTTCCGACACTCCTATCTTATCCATATATTCTTATCCCTATCTCTAACCCTTTCCCTGACCCTAACCCTCACCGGGAGTAACACAATCTTGTGTGCAGGTTGTCGGAACGTGTCAGAACATAGGGGTGTCGGAACATACGGCTGTCGGAACATGGGGGTATCGGAACATAGGTTGCGTTGTCGGAACATACGGGTGTCGGAACATAGGGGTGTCGGAACATAGGGATGTCGAAACATAGAGCAGTCACCGCCCTAGCTATATCATAATGTGTGTCTTTTGGACTAATGATCTTCCTTAGTCTCCTGATTGTGAGTTCGACTCCAACCAAGGGTTTACGCTTTTAGTCACAGTGTCCTTCAGAAGGACAGCTTTCCAGTTTTCCAGTAATTGCGTATGTTATGCAAGGAGCAATTTGTTACTGGAGCACTTGCTTGTTTGCTTCATATTATAATGAGCTTTTTGTGTCATCAATAGAGTCATGACTGTGCACCCTGGAGATCTGATAGGGTAAATGTAATTACAGAAACCCTTCAGTCTTCAAATCTTGTTTGGAGAGTTATGTACAATTTTGCTTCATTGCAAACCTGTTGAGTGCATGTAATGGCTGAAATGGATAAAGTAAAGCATTTTGTATTGGCATCACTGTTCGAGCTGGGTTCAGACTCTTTTTATCGCGCTATACGAGCCCACACGTACTATATGTTCATATTCATATTTATTTCAACTTAATCATTTTGAGAAGAAAAGGTTTAGACAATAATTTAGATAAAACGGATAAGATTAATCGGTGGGCTTCTCCAAAAAGCAAGCTTGTCAAGTGAAGAAGTCCATGTGTAAAACAAAATATATCATGATAAATACTATTTACATTTGTTCCTTTAACTTAACTACCCAATGGAGTAAACTTTCAGTTACACATGCAGAGACTATTTAGCACGAGCTGAATACATCAGGCACCACTAAAAGCTTTATATTCACATGGGTTTATCAGAGTCGTTATGGGTATACTGACATAGTTACTCATTGAACGGCATTGTAAGCACTATCCTAATCCTTGCCATTGAGTACTGCATGATTCTCATGAGTCATCTTGACTATTATAAATGAGTAGTCTGAGTACGTTTAGTTCTATATAGATAGCTTTTAAAGAAAGGACCAAATAATTTTCGAACAAGAATGATAAATCATTCACAGAACGTGGTGCTGACGTCGTGCATACGTCATAGATCAAGCATTTTTAAATTTTATATATTTTGTTCTTTTGCTAAGTGATAAAACTGATTGATTGTTTTTCGTAAGTCTCAAGTTTTATTTTCACCTAGGAGTTTAGTGCCGAAAATGAATCAGTGCATTGATTTGAATGATCGTCATAATTTAGAGACCTGTCCGAGAGTTTACCCAAATTTCCATGGAGATACCGTTTAATATTCGTGGCACCTTAGACGACACAAAAAGGGCTGCCCACCTAAATACATCTTAAACTGCCTCGACCAGGTCGTTTGAGTTTATTATTGATGGCTTTATATTGCCGTTCAAAATCAGAGACGGGTCGTGAATGGCATTTATCTCGATATCTCGACGATGCATTTCGAGCGAGATGCTCCGGCCGGGTTTCAAGACGTCATTACTGACGTCATCCCCCGTATGGTGCCATCGTAAATGGAGCAGTCGAGTTGCCGATTGGTTTTCTCTAAGTGGTCTCAATGGGTCGCTGCTCACGACTTAACGTTGAGTTCATTCACGCAAAATTCAGCTCTTTCCGTTCTACTGAAACAGGCTGTTTTGAACAATATTTCAATTTCTTCATTGAGAGGATGATGGGCCTTTCCGGCTGTGAGATTAAATTCAAACCACTAATATAAACCATCTATTCGTGCACTCTGTACCATACCCACAGAGCACTGGTCGTTGCACTGTCAAAAGGTTGGATAAAATACTGTTGGACAATGTAATTTACCCAGCATTGGTATGAAATTGCCTCATATTGGGTTGAATTGCGTAAAAACTGTCAAACTGTTGGGAAGAATTTGACCATCATTGGTCGAATTATCAACCCATTTTACCCACATTTTTTACAGTGTGGGTTGTTCGTTTGTAACTAGATTGAATTCGTGCATTGTACACCCTTCTCATTATCATTAATCCCTCTACGGGACAACGATATTAATGCTGATATCGAGTCCTATTAATCATTAATCCATTTCCTTCGAGAGCAAATTACGACCAGCAAGCTTTGCGCGGGCTCTGACACCTACTCCGGTGTAATGAAGTTATTCTTGGAAAATGGGTATAGACAAGGGGATGTGGCTCCAATTATCCAGATGGAAAAGTCCAATGTATGCACCACGTAAGAAAACCCTGTAGGCCTACTGTCGGCCTAATGACTCAACAGCCTTCATCAACTATCTTCAGTAGATGAAAACCTGCCCTCCGTGCATTATGTACATACTGAGCACGTGTACGCGGTAAACCGCAGAAGAGCCTCATATGCGTGCGCATAATTAAATACACGGTTGGGCATTTGCTCATGCGTTGGTTTCAAACTCATGTAAATCGTCGGCAAAATCAAGCCTGCGTATTTTCTTGACGAGACTTTTGTTGAGTTTATAAACCCTGGTTATAATTATATTGAAATTGCCATTTGTACTGTAAGCACTAATGCTGTTTTTTTTTTTTTAATTCTTCCCATGAAAATTAGATTTCAGATGATTGTTTGTGTGTATGCAAAGTTGTTGACCCCAATGTGCATTTTGATGTAGGGCCCGAGGCAAACAACAACCAACCATTTTAGTGCAGGGTTTCACGAGAACGCAACCGCTCGTGCTCATTCAGGTGCACGTTTGGTGAACGTATAGAGCGCACTAGCGAAATCAATATAATGTGGAGGACAATGCGTCGGTAGATGCAAGAACGTCAATGTACTTTTGGCGTAATCCGAATATCATGGGTTCCATTAACCTTAATGTCAGATAATCATAGGAGATTATCATAGATGACCTTGCACTGATTTTTGCTCCGTTCTCGTGGATGGGTATTGAGAGAGTTGAGGTTGTCGCGCAATCCCAAATGTCAAACAAAGACAGTCCCCTCTTCTAGCAGCATAAAACAAATTGATATTGCAAAAAAACTGAGTTATTATCAATTAGAATAACGATTGACAATCACGTAGGTCCGTGCAGTGACTGATCGTTCAGCATGAGACGCTATACCGTTTCATCTAACACGCTCACGCACCATGTACTTTACCCCGCATCTATATTGTATTACAAATTCCCGCAGTTAATGTGGATGGTTATTGGCAGTGTCTCAAGAAATTTTAACTATATTTCCGAGCGACTTCAGACAGTATGACTGGGGGTAAGATGTTGAGTATGGGAATTAGGATAAGGGCAAAGGTAGAAAGGTGGAAGATGCAATGTTTGATTTATAATTATCTATAAGTACCTTTTATATTATCTAAAAGTTGGCCTACCCTTTATAATTTTATAGAAGTATAACCTTTATAATTATCTATAAGTACAATAGATGGACCCTGAAAGTAACGGATTATATTGGACACCATTATCATTGAAGAGGCGAAAAGGAAGACAGCCTAAGAGATGGCGAGATGAAATCTCTGATTTCATAGAGAAGAAATGGAATCAACTGGCAAGGGACCGAAAAGCATGGAAAGTTAGTGGAGAGGCCTTCATCCAGCGTTGGATCGAATTAGGCTAGTGATGATAAGTACCCTTGTCAACCAGTATGTAAACGTTTCATAGGACACTTAGATGGGGCGAGAATCAGTGAACTAGTTATATAGGTTTTCTTTCCGATATATTTCGTGCCGTAATATTTTTCTATTATTCGCCGTGTGAATAACATGATTATTTCAAATTTAGATGAAATTTCCTCTCCCATACAAATTGTCCTGGCTTTCTCAAAACACCTTTTGTTATTTTCTGATCAGAAGTCGTTTCCCCGCACCTTTGTAAGATTGGTGCTTCGAGCGTATTTGACATTTTGGAGGGAAAAACAATTTCAGGGGGCAAGAGCGAAGTGGGCAAAAATATATAAAAACCACTCGGTTTGTAATTATATTGACATTACGTGGAGAATCGGCCGGTTATAATGTCAGGCGTTCATTTGCTGGTAAATTTGCATGCCAGCATGCGCCTACGTATATACGTTGGCGACGTGCGTTATCTTGCGTGGGAGTTTGTTCACTGTTGTTTCCCTGAATGTAATACGATTTGTTGCAGGGTGGCGGGGTCGTGCGTGTACGCACGATGAGACGCCGAGCTCAAACCCAGTTTACTTCGGATCGCCCCAAGCCTGTTGAGATGAATCGCTTGGCTGATGACTTGCAAAACCGACGGATCGTTGAGTCGGTCCTATCTTCTTTCTGTCCATCCCTTTCGCATCCAGCCTCTCTTAACGGTCTCTTCAACTGGCGGGATGGGTCGATATAGAAGGTCGTACCATCTCAAGGAGTTACTGGAAGGTGTTAAAAAAAACACCATACGATAACGCCGCATATACTCTTGTACCGAGGCGACTTGGTTTGAATTTTATAAATAATTTAACAGAAAATCCGTACTTTGTTGTCTTGGAGCAAGAGACGTTGATGTCCGTATGTTTTGTTTGAGCTTCTCTTGCATGGCTCACCCTGGCCTCTCACGATTATCCGGGCAATTTAGCGCTAAGTCAAGTCGAGTTTATCAAAACATTTGCGTGGAGGGGGCATTTACGTAAGGATACCAACACAACCTTTGGGGGTTTCGAAAACTTTTTTTAAGGAGGGGATACATGTTACTATACGGTTATAGTGTGAACATTTGCCGTATTTCCTTACATGGTTGCCTTGGTTTCTCTTGTTGCAGAGGGACCTTGTCGATCCTGCCCAAGCAATGGAGTGGCTTTGTCAACAGAAATGCCATACCAGTGTTGATATTTGAACGTTCCATTTAAAGGAACTGCGTTTCTCCCAAGGCTTGTGCTGGCAATTTAAAATATCAAACTGGGAATACATTGGTACATCTTTTGGAGACAAATTCTCCGTTTCTTTATAGGTGCACCCACGCTGTGCTCCCATCTTTTTAATCGAACAAAATTGTTCAAATTCCTGGAATGTCTTTAAGGAGTTGGCAATTCGCCAGAACACCTGTTTGAGTGCAGTTGTTAGAAGGGGTAATACTAATAGCAAACTTGGCAAATATTCAGAATGTATTATAATGCAAGAGTAGAAACGCGGGACCTGGGAGAGGCGTTTAGATAACAGACATTCCAAAAGATTGTCCCAATAGAAAGGCAAAAATATCACCGAGTCTTACTAGTGTTTTTTGGCAGTCGCTTGCGTACGTAGGCTATTCACAGGAAAAGCCCGTACAATGTGTTCAGTCAGTGACCACACTTTAAAAGTGTTGAATCCAGCATTATAAATATTGAACCCAGCATTTTAAATGATAAATCCAACACTTATACTTCAAATTAGGTTTTGCCCTTCACCGACGTTTTTAAACACTGTATACTCAGTGTGTTACCTCCCAAGTGAAAGTTGGAAAAAAATCACTCGGATGGGACTCGAACCCACTACCTCCTGCTTTCTAGTGCAGATGTCTTACCACTCGACCACCGAGCTAACGGGATCGGTTGGCCGGTCCGAATCTGATGTACATAGCAGCGGGTACCGCATGAACTATTATAAGATGGAATTTTTGGCAGTCTAATTTGATTTATATCACCCCGACGCAAAATTGCATCTTATAACACTTATACTGTAAATTTAACAATTTAAGTGTTAATTCAACATTTTCAAAGTTAACTTTGAAAGTGTTGAATCAATATGATTAACATCTAAAATGTTGAATTAAGAATTCAAGTGTTGGATTTAACATTAAAAATGCTGGGTTCAAATTTTAAAAATGCTGGATTTAACACTTTTAAAGTGTGGTCAGTGACTGAACTCATGCAAGTGTTGGACGCAACACTTCAGTTTTTAGGTAAACTTATTTAGGCAAAAAACATCCTCGTGATACTGGCACGCACGATTCTAAATACGGGCATTATTTGAGCTATTCAAATATTTGCTTTTCAAATATCCACATCCGGCACTCCTGTTCTTAAATTTGCTGTATTGTTTATTCAAGGCTATTATGCAAAATGTAATAAGTTCGTAATTTGCATATTTAAATGAACCGACTGCAAGTCCCATATTTCATCGAACAACATGTAACGTAAAGACGACACACTAGTTTCAAATCCCTGGAATATACTGATCAGACAGCTGTGAGCATGCGCACTGTTATTGAATGCCTGCATCATAATTAGAATACAAATTTGTTCACTACATCATTTAGTTTCTTAAAGCATTTGCATTTATTTGCTTTCGCACCAATCACGTTACAGATTTTTAAAGATGAACAAAAACTTTTATTATTTCAATGCATGGCAGCTGATAGATTTCGCAAGGAGAGCCTAAGGCTAAGGACGTAGAATGTAATTTTCCATGAGGACAGTTGGTAATTCGAAATCTGTCCAAGCTCGTGTTTTATGTTATACCCAAAACGCGACGTATTCCTAAACGGATTGTGGAGGAGAAATGCAATTACGAGTCAGTGTCCTTGTCTGTATGATATTGGATGTATTTTGCGCACGAATACTTGGGCATAATTTGCCTCGTCGTTATATGGTGATGGACGATATAATCATTTCTTTTTATTATAACCATTGCGTTAAAACCACTTCGATATAACCATTTCGTTTGCTGTTTTGAAGAAGTCGCACGACTAAACCTTTTGTATCTGTTTGGATATGTGATTTCGATCTCTTCGCCTTTTCGTGCTAACTTGCATATTTCGTGTTAACTTGCATATTTCGTGTAACAATCGTTGGATTGTTCTGAAGACGTCAAGGCTTAAATCATTTTGTAGGTGTTAATTGCAAAATGTAGACCGGGTTGGTTTTAATGACAGTGGTCAGTTCTATCAGCGAAATGTTTTGTAAATGTAAGTTCTTACAATGTTAGCGTTATTTTGATGATGATGATGTTGATGAAATAGTTCAGTTAAGATATCACTCCACAATTTATATAACGGGTTTCCCGTACCCAAGGTACACGCTGTGCCGTGTATTGGCTGGTGCCCATGGGCCTTCATATTATGTTACCGAGTTGGGCCGATCAATCACTGGAAGTCAGTGTACACTGACAAGCAGCCAACGGCTACATGTAGGATCGGCTTACCAATTCAGAAAGGGCTTTACTTACATATTTATGTCAAATCGCATAGACAGTATAGTGGTATGCTGTTGCATGTGACTCCCAACGACATGTACAAGTCACATTCACGACATTGGTTTGAAAACGCACGTGCAGGCAAGAATAGCAGGTAACCAATACACTCACGCCAAGTTGTATGTGCTGAGTTCAATGCTTGGCAGACGATTGCAATTCAGTTACTTACACGTGAAAGGTTATTAGAATGTTTTGAATGTATTAAATACGGTGGGTATGGGCCTGTCGGTTACTCTTGAGGGCGCTATACCAAATCCGGGCAGACTCTATTTTATCTACTGTGAAGCAGCCAATAATTATTGCCATCTGTATTTAACACATATGTGGTTTTAATGACAGTGGTCAGTTCTATCAGCGAAATGTTTTGTAAATGTAAGTTCTTACAATGTTACCGTTATTTTGATGATGATGATGATGATGCTGATGATATAGTTGAGTTAAGATATCACTCCACAATTTATATGGGCCTGTCGGTTACTCTGGACGATGTCTATTACATTTTATGCCTAAAAACTCTTAAGTGGCACATGTTTGAATTCCAAAGATTCTTATAAGTAAACACGCACGCTAATTTTGAAGCAAATTACTCGTCTCACAATCGTATTTTATTTTTGCAAACCTTTTCCCGCCTCGTTATTAAAGTATATGCAAGAAGACAGCAAAGCATTTTCTTCTTAACCTTTTTATGTATTTTGAATATACATGTTTTTGCTCTGATATGCGGTTTTTTTCAAGCAACTCTGCGGACTTTGCCCCAGTATAAATTCGTTTCCCTGCCCAAGTGTCCTTTTGGTTGATATCGGTGTGCCTGGATCGAGGGACGTGATCAGGATAACCAATCCTGGGACACTCACCACAAAGGATTGATTTACAAACAATGTTGGTCACATTTCATTACTGGCTGGCATGGAGAAAGGTTGCCGGTGCAAGTGCGCGCGTGATATATCTACTCGCGCTTGCCATCCATTATACAGCCACACTAGTGCCGTACTCAGTATAGACGATCATCAGGACTTAGTGGTGGTGTTTTTTGGTATGACTAAAAATCTGAATCGTAGACCTGTGGATAGACCCTGTAGGCTTGGATAGTGTTACGAGGTGCAAATTGCTTCGAGTTTGGACATTTTTAGAAGATCACTGTTTCACTTGATTTATCTTGCAATCAGAGAAATATGATGGGTTTGGTTTTTAGATATATAGGTTTTACAACATCAACATGTTTCGGTTTGGGTAAAAAACAAAACTGACCACTTTTATCTCGTTTTTTTTTTTTCAATGAAAGGGCTTGAACTGTGATTAAAATCTGGCTGATTTCGTGTCTCTTCTTAGTTCAGCGAACAGTGATATATGCTGCGCGTTATTAGTTAGCCGGAATTTATGCATCATGTCTTGCCGGCGGGCGCATTTTTCTGAATTAACTCCGCGGACCTCGCTGATTGGCTAATGTGCCTGATGCAGAGAACGCGCTAGCAGCCCCTAGGGGCTTTTAATCTCAAGAGCCTTGCAGCAAAACCGGGCCGCAACTCTACTGCGGTTGGTAACGATGGTGCGAGGCACCGTCTTATAGCTGGAGCGACGGAAGGGGAAATCGGTGTGGATTCTCGCGGTGCTAGACCCGGAGTCTCCCGCTTTACCGAGAGAGCTAGCTGGAGCACGACCCTGGATGGGTAGAAATTGGAGACGAAAAGGCTGTGATCCCTTCAAAAAGACGCTAATGATTAGATGATGTAGGAGGTCAAAGGCTTGATAAGGATGTGCGCGTGAAGACGTAGCCCGAGTCAGTTAGTATATGATGCTTGAGGCCCATGACCCAGAATAATTATCAGTAAAATTCGTGTGTGAGCTAGCTGTGGCCTAAATAATAATGCACCACCCCTGCCGGTCCGATCTTATTGCTAAATTGCCCCTAGACTCGGGCGAAAATTATATTTCACATGAATCTCCGAGCATGTAATATTGTCGACGAACCCGGAACAATAACCTTCCACAGATGCGGCTCTTACTGGATACGGCTACAACACTGGATGGGGTATAGGAGTAAAATGAACGATGGAACGTTTCCAGACTGGGTCATCGGCATAATCATCAGGTGGACATGTATGGTCCGACGTACAAGCTGAATGTTACAAGACAGTCTTATTTCTAACAAACAAAACCGACTCTTCCTTTGCTGTTCAATTCGTGGCAATTTAACATAAGGTAACGAAAGAGTTCAATTATTTTGCCTGCCGCAGTAGGACACAGCAATACCAAAATACCGAAAATGTAAATTAATATTTTAGCACATAGGCCGTACAGTCAAAACTTAAGCTAAATTTTCTACATTTTACAAAAAGTTACGAAATTTATATTATTTGGTACTACTTTTAAACGACGGTTAAATTTCCAAACAAGTAAATTCAGCTGGACTTAATTTTTTTTTAAATGCATTTACACACCGCCCTTTAGTTTGCCTTTATAGTCACAACGCCCGACCCCAATTGTGTAATGCACTGGGAAGATATGACAATGAAGCTGTCTTGGTTTTAGGTCATAAGTAAAGAAGGTTTTGCTTTACACTCTACGAATTATCTGTCATTCCGGGCAGGTCGCATGAAAGCATCATCACCTGGCGTTGGACATCGGCAGCCCAGCGCCATTCATCCAATCCGACGGTGAAAGTGCCCCAGCTATTCGGCGCAGACATTTTCTCATTCGGGTTGGCATGCCGAAAATACGGGCCAGCAAATTACGAGAGAGAGGTCGGGCAAATTGCTGTGAGATTTTGGCATGAAGGGGGAACGTTGATGGCCGAGATCGGTAATCAGTAACGGTTGACGGGCGTGATATCCAGGGACGATGCACGCTATAGCGCTAGTGTTGTAATACAATCGCTATCAGTATGTAGGCTAGAGCGTTGAACTGAACTGAGATGTCGATGGCATATAGCTTGTAATCCATACTCATGCTAAAAAAAATTCCCCCTCAAAATAGGATCTGCCCGTATGGTGATTGCACTCAAAACGTTTCAACGTTGCAATTGACAGGTTGACTCGGATAACCATTTTGTTCCTTGTAGTATTCGAACCTCATTTCTTTGCTTACAAAGAATCGAGCCATTAATCACACATATGTTGTTTTGGTTATAAAATCAAGGAGGAAAGATAGGCAAAGGGATACGACTGTAATTTTTTTGCAGACAAGTGTAGGCAAAGGGAAAACACTCTTTTTTTCAGGCAGAGAGATTTGATAGTCTTGCAAGACGTAATGCGGTGATAGTTTTGTACTAAGTGATTGTTCTGTACTATTTGCTGTTGTCGGAGAGAAGTTTATAACCAGGCTAACAAAAACCGGCTTGTGGTCTATTCAGAAAATTAGAATCCCCATTATCCCCGAGCCCTAGTAAGCACATCTTGCTCAACGTGCTGTTAGTTGCTTTGTCACTTATCTTCCACATCTGTCATCTTTGGCCGAACATTTGGTTAATATTAAGATATTGTCTTGTTTGCTTTGGCCCTTGCTGTTTCAACCCTTGGTCACGGACTACTCCGCGCTGCGCATCTGCTTTTCAGAATGCATGGGAGGGTTTCATAATGCCATGATATCCAGGGAGAGATTTTTGTGTGCTTTCGCCGTACCCAAGCATAGACCTACCACACTGAGAATTTATTTCACAGGAGAGTAAATTATGGCTATACTGTGCGCGAAATGCTGAGCAACGCAATTCATTTAATTTAAGTCCTGATCAAAGATTTTCAAAAATGTTAATTATATTAAATTCATTAAGGTACTAACAATGGTTATGAATATTGGCGTGGTTCGTAATTAGCAATTGTATTATCCAACAACGCCTATACAGGGTGAGTGAAAAAAGGGAAACCCAACTGGTGCCCCCTATTTTTTTTAAAAGAAGTTCTGTATGTAGCGCTTTCCATATCTAAGGTATGAAAACCCAAGTAATAAGCTTTCTTTTAGTGAAAGAATCATTCAAATCGCTCGTGTGCTTTTCCAGTTATGTAATTTTGAACGCAAACACCGGTTTTTTTTTAAATCTTGTCCACGGATCACAAGGTAGGTGATATTTCAGCAAAACAAAACTATTCACATACCAAAAAAAACACATCAGAATACTCTTACAACCATGATAACTGGCACTTATCATAATATTTATTTACAAACCTGCTGCTTCCATTGTTAGGCCAAAAAAAAAAGTCTCCGGTTTCTGGTATGGAGCTTGTCCAAAAAGTGGTGCGGCGACGCGGCTTTTTTTTTTTTTACCCGACTTTTTTGCTATGACGGCTGATGACTGCAAATGGTGCCCGACTAAACTTAGTGCAAATATATGGGAGTCCACAGAGGCCACATAAAGCTTATTCTCGATCATAACCCCATCTAAAAACACGTTGAAATTGCGCAGCAGCAGAATTCCAGTCAAACCAGTGAGTTTGGCGGTTTTGAGACATCATCTTTCATTGAAAAAAAAACTTTTTCATTTTGCCGACGCGCATGGCTACGGCGACGCGCGCGCATACCAGAAACCGGAGACTTTTTTTTTGGCCTTAGATATCATGCTTTACAATGTCAAGAGTTTAAAGTCTTGCCCTGCCTTCTACTTGCCTACCTCGGAAACTTATGTGGGATTATTCTGATATCATTTTCAGGATACGACATGGTTTCATTTTTACTGAAATATCACGTACCTTATGTCCGTGGACAAGGTTTAAAAAACAGTGGTTGTGTTCAAAATTCCATAACTGGGAAGGTACATGAGCGATTAGAATCATTTTTTTCACTAACAGAAAGCTTTTTAATTGGGCTTTCATAGCCAAGATTGTTTTGGAAAACCCTTCATGCTTCTTTAAAAAACGGGGGGCACCATTTAGGTTTTTTTTTTTTTTTTTTGGTGACTGCTCTTTGTTCCGACACCCCTATGTTCCGACACCTCTATGTTCCGACAACTCAACCTATGTTCCGACACCCCAATGTTCCGACACCTCTATGTCCGACGCCCCTATGTGCCGACAACCTGCACATAAGATTGTGTTACGCCCGGTGAGGGTTAGGGTTAGGTTTTGGGTTAGGGTTAGGGGTAGGGATAGGGACATAGGGGTGTCGGAAAATAGATGTGTAACCTCTTTTTTTGACTCACCTGTACAGTTAGATTTCAGTAAACTTGCATCCTGTTGACTACAGCTATAGGGTCAGTTTGGTGCAAGATTTCACTGTTTTCTAGCCAACTTTAATTAAGTGTTTTCCGATTGCAATGACGTCATGTTGGCCAGCACAGACACGCATAGTTTCTTGCGGTTATTGTGCAATGCGGACCTTGCAGAATATGCATAGTTCTGAACGCAGGAGAATAATTCCACGAACGTCCTGGACATCAGGCTAGCATTCCATTGCATAGTCTCCTGGCTACTGATTAATACATACACAGTTACTGATCAACACATTTTATGTCAACCGTATGGATTTTTCTTTTCTGAGAATTAGGCGCTCGTCTAAGTACACTTCGTGTCCAGATGAGTGCACTGGGTTCACGGTTCATCGCGCGTGCAATAATATTAACTCAATATCGACAGCTTGACCAAATTGGGTTTGACTGTCGGTGCCGAGGCTGTTTTATCACATGTCAGCCGGGTGTTCGGGCCCTCCCACGTGAATTGACAACACACAAAGATCTGGCAGAATGCAAACATCGATCTCCGTCTTTTGATGGCTTTTTGACGCACCAGAACTGCAGGGGTGTTTTCCTGAGCATTAAAAAAAAATACATGCACCGATTGCTGGTAACTATTTTGCTGTATTTGTCGTATAGTATTAAGCTTGGTCCCGGGGATCGTTGCGTTTAAACGAACGACCAATTAGTTAATTTTCATTGTCTTCTCTGTCAACAAGTTGATTTTAAATCACTCGTTTATATTCACTTCTATTTAGAACATTACTCAGGTTTTGACGGGAGATTAATTTTGAGTTTGTCAATGCAAGCAAATTCACAACGCCCTTAAGATATCAGATATCGTGGATATACCGTCCTGCATGCACGGCGGGTGTATGATGCTTAGCCACAAAATATGTGGTAACATTTTATAATTTTGAAATAACATGTACATGTATAAGCAATTATACTAAAATTCAATTTACGTTAACTAACTCGATGCGATAGTATTTACTTATAATTATCTGCACCGTATTCAAGTGACGAAGTGTAACATCTTTGTTTTAATGCTTTTATGGGATGCCGCTCGATTCTTTTTGGTACCTACCAGAATCGTCCAGGGGACTTTAAAACCAACAGCTGAGCAAAACATCATCATATTACATTAGTGACCCTGGTCTTCTGAGCTTACGTGTTCATCGACCGATGGGCATGGACAATGGTGTACTAGACTTGGAATTAAGATTTTTGAGCGTTTAATGTCTACTCCAAGCGTTGTTTATTTTTCATTGAAATCACGCCTCGTTGCGTGCGTTCTGAATGTGCCCTACTTTGCGTCATGGCGGAGGTCTACAATAACAGTCGTAAGCCGGTCCGGCCAAGTTTTTACCGCGCGATGCAATATATAGCTGCTGCTCATGCGCGTTTGATTTATCGGCAGCCAGATTAGTTCTGGGTACTTGCCATCCCCAAAACAAACATTTTCATCAGCCACTGGATCGTAATAGATCTATAATCCGAAGATGGAGGGGTTCTTGTTTTCCAGATGGAAGTCTTGAGTTTAAGAGAAGGAAGGAAGATGTAGGTTGGTTTGCGTATTTGTGACTGTTGCCGGTTTGGTAAAAAAAAATCTGCTGTCGCGTGGCGCAATTTACAGTGGATTGAGTTGGCGGGAAATGGACGGCACGTAGGAGTGTTGATGTATATTGGCGCCCGGCGGAAGGCCAGTTACATCATCAGGCCAGCAATGGTGTTGTTCGATAAGTTGTTAATAACATGGTCTAGATGTTGCACGGTATTGTGTTATTCAGTCGCCGCGAATCATTCCACTAGCCTTTTTTTCTGTGCAGTCTAATTTTCCCCGCTTATGGTGACGTAGATTTTCACCTTCGTGTAGGGCTTTTTTTGTCCTGTGTGCGACGTGTTTCGTTCCCCTTATTTTTTTTTCTGTGGACGTAAATTAATTAAATTTATACGGCACTCATTAACGATTCCGACCGGGACACATTACCGAAGTCAATAACTCCCTGTAATGGCGTCGTGGGTGGATTATTAAGTAAATTGGAATAGATCCTGTCTTTATTTGTTTATCATTACCATTTACATTGATTGCATAATATTCTTGGCTGGTTCTCTAGGCTTTTGAATTATTTATAAATGAATATCCAGTGTTTTATGCCAATCGACAGTCTAAAATGGGTACGTTTCGCTATCTCACGGAAGGCGCAAAACAGTCAGCATTTTGAATGATTATTCAAGTATAATTTATCGGCAACAAATTATTTAGGATTTTTCAATCAGTTCAGCTAATCTCTCAGTTATCGTCAAAATGCAAACAAGTGTTGTTGTTGTTGTTGTTAATTGTTCGGACACAATAAAACCAAGTTCTCCGTCATTCCAAAATACAGGGTGAGTAAAAAAAAAACCCGAAACCAAAATGTCGGGACTATTGTTTGAGCACAGAAGTGAGCGTAACTAATTTTTCTTTTCAAACAGTGTTGATCTGAATCCATAAGCGCAGTGGACGGAGTGGAATTTAATTAAGTTGTTGAGGTCTCCACGCGTCTTTTTTTCCCCTTAGTATTACTCGCAATGTCCGTTGCATCGTACGACCACTTTACCGGGAGGCTGATTAGCAAAACACTGATTATGTCTGGTGGGGTAATTTGATTAGAGACACGGCAGGGTTACCTTCTCTTCATCTGGTGATGTAACAGGTTCCGGGAATTCATGTTAGTAACACGACATAATTCAAATTAATAAAGGGGTATAAAGCCTTGCGAGGTTATTCTTTCTCTGAAAAATGTCAAAATTTTAAGACCACCTGGGTTAATATAAAAAGTTACAACGTAAAGTGAACATAATTTAGTTCCATTCTGGAAATTTTATGAACGTTTTACGTTAAAAGGTAAAGTAAGACCATATTAATTCATTAATTTTTTTTATTCAGAACGTTCTGTTTCGTAGTCTTTAAATCTCACATTTGTTCGTTTCTTCATTATTTGAAGCAATTTGAAAATTTACGCAAAGCTCCTGAACGAAACTTCTCAATAAACTGAGCAGTGAATAGTCCGAGATGTAAAGGCCCATGGACCTTATTCGCGAGGAAACCGTTTTGGTCGTGGTCCCTGAATGTATTTTATAACGTGTGATTTGTTTAATGGGATGGTACCAGACTATTCATTCATTCTAGCCTCACTTTCGTTTTTCTTAATGTGGCTTAAAACATTAGGGTATGTTTAATCACAAATTTAAATTATTTGTCAGAGCAGACTGTATTAATTTAAAATTAACTTTATGTCATTGCTGTCATTTCTCTTCGCAAGTTCCAAAAATGAAGATTTTGACTCGCTTTCAATTTAATATGGCCGACTCGCGAATATAGCCCATAGCTGATCG
>CM057129.1:8110130-8243208 GCA_029964075.1 Patiria pectinifera | reverse complement strand
TCACGATATAGCGTTCTGGCGTAAATACGCGCGTTGTAGCCAACAGTTGTAGCGCGGCATTTGTTCTAGCGTACACATATTATGATGTTCTAAAAGGGACACATTTCCGTAGTGATTATCATTGCAAAACGCCGAAAAAGTGATATTTGCGGTATTTTAGTAACCACGACGTTAAAAATAATTGCAGTTAACCTTGGTCAGTGGTGGTGGTCAAAAGATAAGTCAAGTGAACCGCGACGTTACAAAAGAAATCATGCTGTCTATAAAAACGGCAACTTGTCCTTTGTAGATCACCAGCCGGTCTCACCAATATGGAGTCAAATTCGTACATTGTGTGGCTCTTTATTAGCTTTCCAGTCTTTATATAGAGATCAGTGTTCTGTACCAAGTTGTCCTTTCAGTCAAAATCAAACAAGTGACTGTTTTCGACAGTTAAGAGCTCCCAGCCTACATAAAGCAGGATTGACTGGCTGTGACTGTTTATGTAACTTGATTCAGCTGTACTTTGACTGTAGGTGATTGATAAGCTAGTTGTGCCACCAGTTTTCTGCTTTTGTCTGTCGACTGAATTTGACTTGTCAGAGTGCCTGCTTGAAATATGATCTGACTGTTTGTGACTAGCCTGTGTAAAAGTCATGGCAGGGGAAATGGATGGAATTTTTGACTGTCTGTGACTGTTTAAACAGTAAGAGGGTTAGTGTCCAAACAAATATTACAAAAACATGTAAGTTTGATAAAGATGTACATTTTTGGGCTGTCTCATTACAGAAAAAAAATTGGATAAATGCTGTCAGTTTGAATTTTTAGATAATGTACTTGAATGAAACTTTTAGACTATCACCTAGATTTGTTTAATGCCATTGCAATTAATACACTCAATTAGACATGCAAGTAGTTCATCTTTCAATTATAGCATTCATTGACAACACAAAACTAAATTCACAATCAACCGTGGATTAACAGGGGAAAAAAGTGGAAGCAAGAAAATACAACCAGGTCAAGCAAAGGATAAAAAGGTTGACTCTAATTTTGTACTTGGTAGCTCCTGGGCGTGTAGGGCTGATGCTAGGCCCCAATTTACACCTGCGTCAGTGGTTTCCAGTTTGCCAAAGGGTAACCTACCTACACGACCAAAAAAAATGCACTCGCTCCGATTTTTCCCACGGACTGATAACGGAAGACAGCCAACGTTCACTTCCTTCCTCTTGCACAGCAATAGTTGACTAAGCTGAACATCGGAGGATGAACACCCCACCCCCCCCCCCCCTTTGCAGGAGACAGGAACTTTGGCAACGTGGCTGTGCATATTTAGTAGTGGGGGGGTTCTTTAACCGTTTAGTGAGGATGCCGCAAGTCAACAACAACAGTAAAGATGTCATCCGGCTTGTCAAACACATTGTAAGTCACTGGGGGAGGAGGGGGGGGGGTGCTGGCATATGAATTTCCCCAGTAGGGCACGACATGAGTTAATGTGTAACCTCGAACACATTAGCCACCGGTACGCAAATACTGATTTTTTTTTCCCATTTTGATTTCTTCATTTGTCCCTCCAGTACAGTAGTCTATGTAATACGCCCTTGCAAAGCAAGGGTCTATCATATGTGAGCCGATTTGCTGATTATTTTAATGCAAGATATCTGCCTCTTGACCTCTAGATTTTGATCAATCAGCCGGCGTTTTCTACATCAGGGCTCATCAAGGATATCTTTAAATAAACCATAGACACGCTGTGAATTGAGCAAAAAAAATCTGCGGTCATGCGCTCTGTAACAATATGTTACGCGATACGCCAAGTAATAATAGAACCGTCCAATCACGGTCATGTCTAGGTGTTGTAGATCTATGCATGCCTGGCCATTGTTGTATTTCAAAACACTGCATCCAAATCGACCAATCACAATTTTAGTCCTGATTTGCGAATGAAATGACCTCACGATTTAGTAACGTCGACTTTTGTAATGAATCTTTTGGAGCATGATCAATTTCAATATACATTTTATGTACAGGTACATGTACACGGAAACAAAAAAAAGAAACAAAGAAAGATTAATTCTTACCATTTCAAAAGGATGATCGGGTTAATTGTGCCCGATCACCTGATAAACAAACCCAAACATATCAATGCATACCTTGGTTTGGCCTACATTTGGCTCAGTTATCAAAATAAACGTGGTCTCAATAAACATTTGAGATTTAATAAAGCAACGTCCAAGGTCAATTGACTGACTAGATTTTCCCTGTTTCAAGCAATTACACTGCCGCTGTCATAGCAATGAGGAGGAACAATGACACAATGTTCTTCATGTTCACAATATTCTGGGTCACGTAGCAGCTTATAATTGAATAAAACTGCTTTCATCATAGCAATGGGAAGACAAGGGCGCACTGTTATTGGATGGAAACAAATCCGATATATGCATGAACAGTATAAAGACGGCCTTCTTTCAACTAAAAAAAACCCCAGCAACAACACAACTTCACAATGTTATAAATAACACTACTGTTAATTCTCTGCTGGCATTTTAAAGGTAGAGTACGTCATATGACATTTGTGCATTTTTTTTTCATTTGAAGCAACAAATGTGCTCAAAATCTGAAGAAGGGTGCTTTACAACTAACCTGATGAAATTTTAGCTCAGTGAATGCTGTATATTCCGAGAAAACAATATTCTAGGATCTCGGTTTTAATTCAAACGTTACCGAGTCAGTATTGAATTGCACCCGAAATCAGCGTCCGGGACACGATCTCATTCAGCCATCCGCAGCTATACGCGGTGTGCACTCAACCGACAAATAACAGCAACCGCGCCCCCGCGTGTGCTTCATTGTCAATGCTTGCACGCACCCATTCAAAGGTTCGCCGAAATAAAAAAGAACTACTAATGGAAGTTTCAATAAATGCGTCTTTGGAAATTACCGTCTTTTTCTTGTTTTCTTCAAAATGACAGCATGCCAGAAAGAATAATTTCACAGGGAGTTTGGTGCCATTACTATCTTTAAATCAAGTAAGCTTTTCAACAATAATTTATCAGTTGCTTCTTGGATAGCTGCAAATGATGTACCCTACCTTTAAGTGCCTGTATGAACTATTTATCTTCTGATTTCGAAAAAATTCACCTACTATTACCAGAAAAGAGGCCCAGCCTATGACACTCTTAATCATATGACAATTTGACTGGTAACCTATTTCAGCTGAGATAAATTTCTCCACTTGACACATATGCTTCAGACACAGCTCTTAAAACAAAGCCCAAAAAATGAAGACAAATCAAAGACCCGACAAGAATTGTACTGGCACCTGATCGTGACAAGACACGTAATTCATCTGACATTAATTTGATCGAAAGCGATACGGACTGACCGACTTTGATATGAATCTTTTCTCCCCTCTGCCCCCCCCCCCCCTTTTCTCTCTCTGTTTGATGATGGTTGGTCAGTGATGGGCACCGGCGGCAGTTCTTGACTTCGGAGAAACCTGAGCCCACTTAATTATGGACGAGTACAATGCCGGAATCGCAGTGGCTCTGATGATGAAAGGGGTTTCAATGCAGGACAAGTCGCCAGCGGCTTCTCATCATAACAGACCTGTGCGGATATTTAGGGCGATAGGTGCAAGAGGAGGCAATATTTCTGATATCACTGCTAAGCATTCAGCGTCGGATATTCACAGACATGAACAAGGCCGCATACTGTTGACTTATTTAACAGTAAGTGAATAATTGAATGGACATGAATCCCCTACAGACTAAAAATATGCATACCGGTACATACACATATGTCTGTCCTTTCTGCATGATATACAAAACAAAAATGAATTGATTTCTGTCAAAATAGCCAAACAACTGTAGTCATAGAAAGTGTATGTAGGATGAGTGCTATTAATTGTGATGATTTTTATTTTAATAAGAGATGCCTAACATCTCTCTGTGTTTCTTTTTAGATTTTCCTGATGATGTCACTTTTGATGTAACACAAAATCAAAAAGCCATAAACTGTGGACAATGCATTAGAACGATTATATTAAACCAAAATATGACAAATGAATTTTGTTGGGTACAAAATTACAACTACAACTTGTGATGCCTTCTTGTCAGTCTTTTACAGCACATTTTTCAATATTTCACACAATCTCATTTTACAGGATGCCACAATTCCAACTCATTAAGCAATTCCCATCCATGGATAAAAGTGAAAGTATCAAAATGGCTCCAATAAACCAAGAATTATGCATCCAGATGCATAGGGCCACTGAACTATTCCTTCCAACTCAACGCCGGTCCGAGACCGATCCAAATTAACCGTGAATGAGGTCGACGTACCGACTCGCTAGAGTGCGTGTCATCTTACATCAGGCCCAACTGATCATTTCGGCAGGCTACCGTCGCGCCGCGAACCGGGATAAATCGCCTGCCGACAACAACACAGTCCGGGAAATGTTCGGCACACAGTGTGTTATTGCAACTTCTCTGAAACCTTACCAGGGCAAAAAATGAAGACGCAGAAAGGGAAGTAAAAAAAAAAAATCTGCAACAATATTAAAAACCAGGGTAGGCCAAATTGCACGTGGTACGCTAGGGGCGATAGTAACCTGCACAATGGAGTAGGAGAGAAGAAGTTACCGGTACGGGTAAAGAAACCGAAGTAATTTATTTCTAATTTGCACAGTACGACTGAAAGCATGGAGACAGGACTGGGCAACCGTGGGTTGCGTCGGCATCCACGACAGTACCTCGATGTCTTGATTAAAGGGCTGTTGGAGAGTAGTGCTAGTAGCGACTTCATTTCAATAAATAACTGGGGAAAGTTATGACTTACATACAAGAATTGCTTGTCAGACTGTGATGTATGGTGCACTCCGTCTGGAATTACGCTTCAAAATCTGGGTTAGCATTCCGAAGGGCTCTCAGCACTCCATCATAAGTGTAAGACTGCCAATGTGATTCCACTCTTGATGTTTACGAGGACCTTTAGTATTATTCATTTTTTGTGTGACAAAAACTTAAATTAAGTTCTGAAATAAGAGCTTTGTTTTCAATCCAGGGGCAGTCCGAAATGCCACAAGTTGGACACTTTCAGGACAGATTATAGTGTTGCCTTTTTATGAAAGGTTGATGTTACCACTCGGCATTTTATAAATTTGGACAAAGTCTCGCAACATCTCTCGATCATCCAATGTGCAACACTCTTGGCAAGACACCCGCTTTAAAGCTAAAATCCTTTTTAACCACGTAAAACATAAAGATAAAATGTGAAGAAAAAAAATCAATCGTTCAATCTTTACCCACCCACATGGCATTTTCTCTTAATTTCTGCCACTGTCCATCACACCTGAACTAAGTAATGTCACTTATTCCACGGCCAAAAAGACAACCAAAAAAAAAAAAACATTTGAAGTGGAGGAATAAAAAGCCGGAACATGCATAAACAACTGCGACTCCTCAATCAAATTCTTCCGGGAAGGGTAACAAGGCATAAAACAAGGACTTATTTCTCTCCGATGCACCCAAGAGGTCACCACCGTAGCCGCAGCGTTGCTGACAGGGAACGTTTGGTGCGAGATCCCACTCTGAACAGTAGTGTCTGCGACGTCGTCGACGTCCGGATTTCTCAGAACCGTAACATTTCAAAGGTCGGGTGGGATTTGAGACTGGGACTTGCGTCACCAGACATCTGGTTAGTTTAGTTGTTGTGATTGCACGGGCGGCCATGCTGAACCACGAGGGAAAAGTCGACGGAAAAAAAAATTACACTCGACTCAGGACGAGCACGAAAATAGTTCAGGTTGTCATGGCTATTTCACTTTTTCCCTCCAAAGAAAACACACACTGTGGTTTGCACTGCAAACTATGCAGCTATTTCAAAATAATACAAGTCAATTTCAAGATAATGTGTTTTCCTACGCATGCTACTTGTCACTGAGTTGACAAGTACATTTCAAATTTTATTTATTTTATGGTGTGAAGTGGTCAAATAAAGACTTGTGAAATTGTTTAAAAACCTAATACCGAAAGGTTTCAACATCAGCCATCAACCTGCGATCCCATCCAATCTACACCTTCAGCTTTCCCCAAGACCTACGTATCCACACTCGTTACGGTCAGCGGTGTTTGCAGTTGCTGCATCTACATGTACATGTACACTCTGGAACAGGCTCCCCACATATATCCAAGACTCACCCTCAATAAACTCATTCAAAACTAGGTGGAGCCTACTTTAGACAAAACGGAGCAATTTACATAATTTACAATGACGTCGAGGCAATGTCAGGTCAGGGAACCACACTAGTTGGCTTGCACCCATTCACGGATGTGTAACCAATTGCAAACAAAATGTGGACCACTACAGGGTAAGTTTGGTAAATTGCTATGGGGGCAGGTTTTGTTGTATAATGTTGTATATTACCTGTTAATATGCAGTAGGTTTACATTAACTTGTACATGATTTCTTCACTTTGGTAGTGAGCATTGCTAAACAAGCTTTATAGTTCAATTGAATACTCTGAAACTTATTTAATGAGGGAAGTAAGACTAGTAACATCCACACAATTATATCAGGGAGTTTCAGTAATGATATTATGCAGTTTTGCCAGCATGTAAAACTGCCCGCATGAAGGGAGATACGGTAGAGCTGCATGCGAACTTTTCCCAAATGTGCACTGTCAATTCACGCGAACGGTCTTAAAAATGCGCAATACCATTAATGGTAATTGCATTGGCTTCAGCAGAGACGGCAAGTTGTAAGTTGAGTCGCATAATTACAATCATGCCGACGACGGATGGGTGCCTATGGAAAATTGGCTGCGCTCTGCTGGCAATGCTATAGGAGCCTTGTTTGGCCATTCCCAAGCCTCTAACCTAATTATATCATACAAGAATTCCTAGCTACCGGCATGTTGCCCTCAGGACCTATACTGTTTTTTCTTTTCTTTTCGCAGGAAACTCAACGGGGAATGCAAACATGAAATCCAACAAAAAAGGCCGACGACTTTCAAGCATGTTTTAAGATAACGCAAGAGAACAGTCTGCATGATACTTCACTATGGGAGTCCAAATGGGACACATCAAACTAAAACAATTACCTTTCTGTGAAAAAATGGAATCACTGATAGTAAAAATGTCTCTCACATCACACCTTAGATGAGGTCCTGATCTACCCAGATTGATTTCAAATACTTGTCATTTGTCACCTGCTTCTTTCATCATGAATCTATTCTTAAGTAAAGGGATTAACCCTAACTCCCTAGGCATTTTTGCCCAAATGCAACCTCAATCCTACAAAATCTTTTAACTGCCTCCATGTAAAAATTGCATGCAGCCTCAATCCTGCAAAATGCTCCATTATTTCTTGAATGTGGTCCTTGGAGGGATAACCACTGCCTCAATTCAGCAAAATCCTCCAGCAATCACTGACGATATGTTGAGGCAGAGCCAGTGACATCCTGGAGCAGTACGGAGGATTTCAAGTATAATCTAGGCCTATATTTATGCACGGCTGAGCTATAAACAACACAAGGTCCAGCCCAAGACCTTGACACAGTGCATCCTCCACAATCGGCCGCACATTTTTGCCAAATAGCCTCAATCCTGCAAAATCCTCTATTTTGCAAAAAGGATTTTGGAGGATTTGGGAAGGTTAGGGTTAAAAATCAATGCAGCAGTGAGCAATACGCACAGAACTAGTAAATCCTTGTCAGCAAAAAATGGACAAAAATGAGCAAAACTAGTGAAAAAACAAATGCAATCGTCCCATTTACAAAAATGTGAACGATTGAGAAGCAAAAAGTAACATCTGCTTCAAGTATGAACCCTTTCAATGTTGAGATTTTTACAAATCTTGCCAGTGATGTAAATAATGGGACTTTATGCCATGCTTTTGAATTTTCGCCGTTGGCATGAACATTACAAAATCCCCTCCCCTACCCCCCCCCCCCCCAAATCTCCCCCAAGCATACATCTGGGAATAAATGAGGACCAATGACCTACATTCAAGGAATGATTAACCCTGATTTGTGCACAGGGTGTGTGTACCATCGCAATACATTGGTCGTAGGTATTCATTCCTGCAGTTACTAGACTAGAGTAGAGCTGTGCGGTCAGGGAAAGGAAGCAAGTTCAAATTTCCATATGTCACCTTTGCACAACAAACTCATGAAACCGAGCCTCTCGCAAGAGCTTTTTGAAAGGGAAATTTTGAACCTGAGATTAAGGAAAAACAAAATCTGAATTCAGACTTCGTCCTTCAAAACTGAGCCTGCCTAGTCCGGTTTCCAATGAAAGTTTGAAAGATGCAAACTAATGAAATCAAATACCCATGACAACTTGCACAAGATGAATTCACTGGAGTGTGGGGGCACAGCAGCAATGGCGCTAAAGTGCTCCTCAATATTTGTGCTATTTGTCATTTTTTTTTCCACTGAGGGTGTACTGTACTGTACTGGGAGTATATTGTTGCTTAAACCACTTCGCGCCAGATTCTTTTTGCCGAAAATTTCAATTTTTGCAAAAGGCAAAATTTTCCAACCAACTTCTGATATACAGCCAAACACCACAAATACTGATTCGCAAGAGTCATTTCAACAGTATTTGTACGATATTTCTTGCTAAAACCTCATGTTTCAACGCTCCGGGATGTGCACTGGATTGTACAAATAGGCCATGCACAACGGCGAATTCAAGATCAACACACGGTCCGCCTCCACAGACTTCACAGACTTTGTGTGTGTGTACAAAAGGCATGAGGGATTAGCGTGTTTAGAAGTCGCCCGGAGGCAAGGAGGTAATCTTGATGTCTTCACCCCCCAGCTATGCCCGTGTATAAAAACAGCCATTGCGTGTTATCAAAGCCTCCAACGCGAAATGGTAAACCCTAACCGCTTAGGCCCTTTTGGCTAGGAACCATCCTCAATCCTGCAAAATCCTCCAATTGCCACTATGGAAAAAAAATAGGATTCAGCTTCAATCCTCGAAAGTCATCCATTATTTCTTGAATTTGTTCAGCGGAGGGTGACCATTGCCTTAATCCTTCAAAATCCTCCACCAATCACTGTTGTGGGTTGAGGCAGTACCGATGACATTCAGAAGCATGGTGGATAATATCGAGCATAATGCAGGGCTCAATTATGCATGGCTCAACATAAACAATGCTGGGTACAACCTACGAACTTGACACAATGCATCCTCCAAAATCAACCGACAATTTTTTGCCATTCAGCCTCAATCCTCCAAAATCCTCCAAAACCACCTGGATGATTTGGGGGAATTGAGAGTTAGGGTTAATTCTTATCACTCAAGCTTCTTTCATGCTTATAAATACTTCTTTCATTATTTAATTAGTTGGTACTGTAAGACTAACATAGTCTATGTAATAGTAGGCAAGACAACTGCCTCTTGACCTCTAGATTTTGATTAATCAGCGGGCGCTTTCTATATCGGGTCTAAGGTTATTTACCCGTTGCGCATCATAGACAATGGATAAAAAACTTTGTGTCATGCACTCTGTATCATGTTACGCGAAAATGCACCCTGCTGTTGTTGTATTTACAAAACACTGCATTCGATTTGACCAATCAACCAAACCATTTACTCCTGATTTGAGAATGAAATGACGTCACGATTTAGTAAAGTCGACTCCGATTTGCTGGCACGCGGCTTGCATATATCTGCATGTCTAGACATATCAGATGTTATACAGGAGATTGGCTCCGTGGATAACAGGTGACACTCAGATTAAGACTAACAAGACTATACTTCGTCAAAACATAATGGTACATGAAATATGAATAAGTAAAAGGTCAAATAATTTACGGTCAATTTTGATAACACGAGTGATATGTACATGTATCAAGCAAAAGTTGTAAGCACTCTTAGATAAACCCAACAAAAATACTTCAAAAAAGAAAAATTGCAATAAGTTTATTATGCTCAATCTCTAAGAATCATATTTCAGCACACAATCTCCTTCCAAAACAGTGTAATAAAGGCTACCTTCCAGGCCCAAGACCATCGCTAATAACTTGACACCAAGCACCACAGGAAGGTGTTGCCTGCCATCTTTGTCGGCGCAAGAGATGATTACATCTGCAGGTGTCTCATTTATGAAATGTGTCTCTGACTTTTCATCTGCCATCTCTACCCTCGGACGTTGGCCGCCAGAATCCATATTTTGTCAGTTAGCTGAGAATCCAATCTATGTAATGGGAGTTTAAATAGTATTGATTCGTTGAAGAGGGGGGGGGAGGGACAAGGAAATACGTAATGTGATTAGAGACGAGACGGAGTGCCGATATGAGACACAGAGGCGGGATGGAGGGAATGCAGAGACTTGTTAGGAGATTGTATCGCCACGAGGAGGTACTTGGGGACTGTTGGAGGACCATAAGTTAAAGACAAAACAGGGTGTCACTGACCAACTCCTGTGTTCCTATGTGTACACAGGACAGAATGTGCATGCATGCATGTCCGAGCCTATGTGTGTGTCAATACATCAGCCCACTTCTACATCTCTGAGAAACGTCCGTGCTCTACTCTTTACGACAGATCAAGAGAGGATGGTTTGAGGGATTGATACAAATTAATACCCTAAACAACTAGTATGTCATCAAGTTTGCTTTCCACATCCCCACTCGCATTCTGAGATGGACATCTTTATTGGTCCACTAGCTCACCCTAACCCTGCTCAATCCAACAGGATCCAACTATTTTACATCCGTTGGGTCCTGTTGGATTGAGTAGTAAACACCTATATACTCCTGTTGAAATCTGTTGGGATTCAGCAGGCAACTGAAAACATTTAGAGTCGGATTCTGTTGGGTACTGGTCAATAACGCCAAGTTGGACTCTGTTGGATCCAGCAGCAAACAGAAAAGTAAGGCACAGTCGGATTCTGTTGGATTTGAGCATGCCAGTCATTTTATATGTTCAGGTATCCAACAACTTGGCAAGTTGTGTAGGACTGCGCTGGGTTGAGCTGAGCAGGAAACTCACACAAGTAACAATTGGACTCTGTTGGATTTATAGCAGGGTAGTCCTTGGGGAACTTCAGGGCAACTTTAAATTCAGAAACCAATGAGAGAGTACGAATAGCAGGAGGCAGTTTGTTCCCAAGATAAGGACCCGCGATTCTCACTTTCCTTCCCATTAATGTCCAATCAATTTAGCCCTTTGTGCATTTCAACAAGTTACATGCACATAAATGGACATCAAACGTTACCATGAAACTAAAGGCTTACATTAGGACAGCTGCACTTTTCATCGATAGTTTCTTTCTTTCTTTTTTCATTTCAAGGTGTCGTGTATTTTCTCCGGAATCTATTTTTTCATCATTGCTCTATACTCCTTCTGACCATGTAGATACGTTATGTTTTGACCTATCAACCTCTTAAAATTCTTAGAAAAATTATATATTTCTTAATCTTTATTTTAAATAAATATAAAGTTATATATTTGTTTTCAATTTTCTGTGATTGTTCTCCAAAAATGGTGTAAGTGGTGAATTTGAATTTCCAATGCCAAAATGTCGAAAATGTTTACCCATTGATGACTTCAGTTGACCACATGTTCTTGCTTCAAAAGTTCAAGGCTTGGGCGAATTTGAATGATCTTCAATCGTTTCAATTTGAATGAGCATACTTTTAAATTTGATTACCGTATTTTCCTGATCCCGTGCTCGAAAATCTAAATTGAATGTTCTTTTTTAGTTAATTGAATATTCTTAAACTGCATTCCAATTCGCTATTAAATGAATGATTGGTTTAAAATGAAAAGGATAATTTGTTTCAAATGAACAGGAAAACCTATATTAATCTTATTAACAAGTTTTAAAATATATTATAATTGAACTTACAGAATACCTCTAAATAAGAATTAGAAATTCACAATCTCTGCTTCGTATGCACAACCAAACTCTTCAGATAAATATATATTCTAAAGCAAGCCCAACATCTCTCAAGACAGTTGGGGAAAAAAAGCTGAAATTCAATTGCTTTGGGAGCCAGGGACAAACAGCACCAGTGGGTCTGACAAATACACTGCGCTGTTTTAGTAAAACGGGAATTCACTGCAACAGTTTCAAGGAAAACAGAGAGAGAGAGTAAGGGAGACAGAACAAAATAAGGAAAATCCGAGTAGACGGGGGAAAAGAAATAGGGAATGAAAATGAGGA
The DNA here is from genome assembly GCA_029964075.1 of Patiria pectinifera. Lineage (NCBI taxonomy): Eukaryota > Metazoa > Echinodermata > Asteroidea > Valvatida > Asterinidae > Patiria > Patiria pectinifera. The sequence continues at coordinate 8,231,049 of CM057129.1, read as the reverse complement.
AGAGGCAAATACTAGGTCCTGCTCTAGCCAAACAACCAGCGGATTGACATTCAACACTTGCATTCGATTAGAGAGAGTGAGCGTGAGCCACAAGCTGGGCAGTACTGAACAAGATTTTTTTTCCTCCCTTTTCCGAGGTTCTGAAACGTTGTATCTTAGGTGCTGCCATGATTGCGTTTCCAGATGCTCCATCCAACAAGCTTTGTGGCGCTCTTTTTTTTTTTTTTACTCCATCTCTTGGTTACAGTCTTACTTGTAGATGTTAAAGGGGCACTGCGCCTAAAATCCCCCAAATTTTCATGTTTTGGATTGTTTACTTATCGTTTTTCAAACATCTGGTTGAAAGGAAACCAACCTAATGTCTTACCATTCCTGAGAAAAGACAACAAAAAAACCTGGTTGTTTACATCGGGCACGATGGAGTACGCATACGTTTTTCCTGTCCTTTTCATTCAATCTACGATACACGCTGTGTGTGTCACATAAATTACAAACAGCATCAATGCACAAATGTGGTTTCTTACACGTCCGTAAAAGGCGAGCATTTTACAGCTGGAATCACAACTACATGTAGCACTGGGGTCGCAAAGGTGGGCCTCAAAATTTGTTCTCGCACGAATAATAACAGAAAAATGCCCAGTTTTAAAGAATGGTTGTGTGGATGTTTATATCCTACATTTAAATACTATTTTTGATTGACATCATTTCATTCAAAATGCGTTTTTTTAGCCCAATTGGGCGCTTTCCAGGCCATAGAGTCCCTTTAATGACTGCATCTGGCTCAGCGAAGGCAAGTGGGATCATGGTGACAATTCTGGAAACTGAGTCAACGGTTTGAATTGCTGATGTCCAATTCTTGGATTCTCAAAAAGGGGCACGAGGAAATGTAAACACGTCAGGTTTGGACTAAATTCTTACGGTGCTTGTACATGAAAGGAGCTGCACTAAATATCTACCATACAGCTGAAAATAAAAGAATGATCTTTAAGTTTTGATGATGACTTTGTTGAACTAAAAACACATCAGCCCGCTGTTGAAGACTACTATTCGTTGAGGTCAACGTTGTTGAATGAAAATTACATTTTGAAAAGACTCGGTACGAAATTGTCTGCTTTTATACAGGAACACAGACACATGAAGGACATGAACATGTAAATTGTACATGTACACAGAGAACAAGTGATGTTCAGTGGCATCGGTATATGATTCTGAAAGACGTACGCAACAAATTTTATGTGTTTTGAGAAAGAAAAAATGAAACCGATCATGAGCAGCAGGAAAAGGCGATGTCATTTCCAAAGTGTTCATACTAAGCACCGTTGATACATTGATATTACTAGATTATTCTATAATATTTTGAAATCGATATTGCCGATAGCAATTTTTTAATCATATCAAAATATCGTAATTTTAGAAATATTGAGGAATGATATCGAAAATATCGAAAATGCGTCAAAACAAAATTATCGTCAAAATGTATACTCTCCCGTTTGTGCTTTTACTTTGTGTTTAACGTTTGCTGTATAATGAAATAAAACTTGGCGGCAATTTGCGCTTGTGGCTCAAAAGAAAAACAGCGCGAAATGCCAAGTGGCATCGCTTTGTGCTCTGCGTTCGCTGGAATTCGCAGTCTCCCCACCTCAAAAGAAACCGCCCGTTCTAACAAGCCATCATTGCTGATATTTGTTTTAAAAAGTTTGAGCAATATGCTCAAGAGAAAGCCGTGGAAAATCAGGACTTAAGATTGATTAAAAAAAAACCAAACAAACACACAAACCTTTACATGGGATAATCGATATATCGAATATACTGGATAATGGATTTCCGATAAATCGATTATTGAAAATTCTGGTGATATCGACAGTGCTTACTTCATAATGCCATATTGTAACACACAACAAAACAGGGTTTTTCTTCAAAGGAAATGTATTGTGCCTTTCTCTGTTTGGTTCTCCAGCTTATCAGAAAACTCACAATACCGACGACAAATTTTACAAAGAAGGCTTTACGATGATTTCCCAAGATACAATTTTTTGCTCTCTTTCTACATGTGCAATTTGAGTACTTGGCGTCATTGGACCCTTGTGGAATTGATTTATATGACTGCCAAAAAAAAAAAAAAGAGGATTAAATGAATGCAGTGTACAGGGGGACATGTACATGTACGGTAGTTTACAATGCTTTGCAAAATTTACAACAAAGAAAATTTGCCACTGATTGTGCAAATCCCTGCATAAAGTTGCAGACCAATAAATATACTACCATAGACCCAGTGATAATTACCCCAATTTCCCAAAATTTTGAAAAATACTCACAACTCTCCAAGGTGTTTGAGACACACATCGAATTAAAGCTGATTTCAGCATTTTCATTTCCTGTTCAAATTTCTATGGGTAAACCGATGACATTCAGGAGAAATTTCCATCCAAAGATGAACGCCCCTATATTGTAAAAGTAGTCCTGTGGCTCATCACCATTTTGAAAAACGATGCCTACGCTCCATTGCAAAATAGAGCAATTTTAGGGCCCAATTTCATCCAAATTTCACAGAAACACAAGCGGGCAGTCCTGTGCACGCTTCCAACCTTATTATTTACAAACCCTCAAGTTCATGGTCCAAAAAATGCTCAAATAGCAGAGAATCTGAGGGCATGCAAATCGTGATTTGGCTGGCGTAGGAAATTTTGGGCTAAGTTACATGTATTTACCGGCCTCACCCATGAATGGAAAAAGTTAGTATCTACATGTACATGTACATGTATTTGCAGCACTGCAAACCGGAGTTCAATTTTAAGCTACATGTAAATGTAGGTGAAGAGGTTTCAGAAGTTCAATTTTTTTACTTCATTTTTTATTTACTTGTTTTGTTTTGTATTTTGTTTACTAGCTTTGTTTTGTTTTGTTTTATGCTGTCTTTTTAATTGCAGGTGCTTTGCATTAGAATATTTGTTTGCTTTTCACATTATGATGGATGGATGGACAACTGACTGCTCGACAATAATGCACATGCCATGCATTCAGAAACTTTAATTCAATATCGCTGTGTAAAAGACGGAAAATCCATGTGTCCGTTTTCGATGTGTGCGTTTACCAGTTGCGTATCCGTGATGTGTACTCTGGAAGTCCATACATACGTACAATGTATTTCTCTGCACACATGACGGATGTAAATGTAAAAGCTCAAATAGAGAGCACGCAGCCGATTTGCGAGTAGAAAAATCAAGTCTCAATTAAATTTGGATAAGCTTTGGTAGAGAAGATATTTTATAAAATAAACACCGACAAGGTTTAACTTCTCAATAAAATACAATGGGTATGACTACTCAATGTTTTACCAACGAAGGATTTGAAAATGAAAATCCAGGCAGGCCCTAGTTTTCTTCAATAAGGTTCACAAGCAAACTGCTTCCTTTTCAGGCCAACCATTAATATTTATCTTTTTATTCCACCAATTGTTTCTTCAGGTTGCAGGCCAAATTCCATGAGTATTACTACTAGTTGACGCTACTGGAGTCGTACTCAACTCGAGACGTTGTGACTAATCGTTTTATCTAATGCTTGAGTACTGGATGCGTCATCCATTTCAATCGCTACCTGGAACGTATAAGTTTCAACGGATAATGCAGTACGGATGGCACAATGGGCAAAAAATGCGTGTTGCTTTTCAAGCAACTTGTTTTTAGACATCACGCAGTGCACACTACGCTTAACACATGATGGACACATGGATTTCCGGCCTATATTGTATAACGCACATACAGCAGAGATGGTTTGATTCACAATGATCTTCTATGTTTACTTGATTACCGTAAACTTGAATTTGTATTTGATTTCCATGACTTTTGCCATTATCAATGTGTATACAATGCTTTAATTCTGTATGAAAATTTGTACAAGTGTTTTCCCAAGGGCATCTTGCAACTTTTGTTGCAATATGGTTGAATCCATTACCAGAAACTGGTCTAAAGAAATTGAAGTCAACAACGTTTTTGAGTTCACAACTTGATTGAAGTTTTGCAGATATATACTCAAACATATTAATTAATCCTAACCATTCCCAACCAGCCAAACTCCAACACCAGGGTTTGTTGGAATCTGTTAGGATGAGTACTGCACTAGTAAACTGACTGTGCTTTACGTGGCATTAGGCATACCACAAATAAACAGAGTCCAATTGTCACTGCCATATGTTTACCATATGGTGTTGGGATTTGCAAGGATGAGGAAGGTTCTTAGTATCACCGTATGAAGTTAGGGTTAATGAAAAATACTGAGCACATGTACTTTTCCAAATGTCAAACAAAGATGGATTCAGATGTTAACATTCATTTTTTTTTATAATCGTTTTTTTTTTTTTTCCCTCTATTTCTTCTTTTTATCACGATAATGTATATATCTCTGTCCATCCATACACAATCAAAATCCTGAGAAATAACACGCTGCGGATACAGAGGGCCGACATGAAAGATAAAAAAATATGAAGAATTTTGACACTTGTCTTCAACTTGCCGTTGTGGACTCAATCTTGCAACATGCCTTGAGCCAGGCTTGACGTTGTCACTATCGGACAAAATTATGCAGGTCTCTTCAACAGTTTGCTTGTGTGCTGCTAACAAAAAAGTACGTGTTCACGACTAAAAAACTGCAGTGACCCAAAAAAAAAAATCAGAAATGAACAGAGCATTGGTGCAAAACAAGATCACCTTACCGTACATATCGACAACAAGGCACATATCCATGGATGTGAGATCCCTGCTCTTTGACGTTTCCCCCTTTCAAAAAAAAAAACTGTCAGGAGAACTTGTCATCAACATGTGCATGAAAGCTTGTCTTTTTGGAACGGTACAAAGTGATGGAGAATCCCCGTGTGTACTCGGGAGGTACTGCTAGACGGCTCAGCCCGGCTCGCAACATGAGGCGATTATGCTGTGCATGTGTACAACCACAAGGTGATATCACGAGTATTACCCCACACCTCATAAGGCGATTACTTTTTGTCCATGCTAGCGGGGAGTTTGCGTATCGGTAGACCACCGTGTATGTATAATCTGATAGCCGAGTACCATTATCACGACTCTTCCGTCTTACCCAAGAAACGGGGGAGGAAGGGGAACGAAACGCTGAGATTTTCTTCTGGTGAATTTGACATTTAGGATGCTTCACTAATCCCGCCAACTTGCATACAAAGTGCCTCATCAAATATCAAGTGCCTTCACCTTACATGTATTTGTCTACTGCAGTGCACGACGTCCTTGTGCAAAACTTCTCAACCTTACAAATGTTATATAATTGAACTCCCCACCTTTATAATTACAACAGAAGGACTGATGTATCGCGATATTCCTTCTCTTTTAAAAAGAGAACAACATACTGTAAAATACTGTACAAAAAACAACTGGTGTAAATTATACAGCGCTAGAAGAAAATTTGCTGGGCTTTTTTAGGGGGGGGGGCACTCCATTCTCTGATGGAAAATCCACAGACCCATCAATTACATTATGCCAGCAATTTGAGAGTGAATTATGCTCAAGAAATACCTGCAGGTGTCTTTAGGGACCCGCGCCATTATCGATGCCTTAAAACAAAGATCAAAAGCAAAGATTTGAACTGCGGTTGGATGCATACCTTTTCCCAGAAATAAATCTGCATCTCCTTACGACTAATGCATTTCAATGAAGAAACGGTGAAATGTGGCTGAAAAATATTTTGACTGTAAGGTTGGAACTGCTCGACAAACAAGCTCATTTGCAGCGGACAATGACCTTTCCAAGATCCAGAAAAGGTACGATTTTACTTGTAAGTTCTAAGTTTTCAACAGGATTTACAGCATCGTAATTAACTTTTCCTTAAAAAAAAAAAATCAAGGTGCGTGCGTGAATGTGCATTCTTTAAAGTATGATGTCAGAATGTGCTCTAGCCAATCACAAAAAAAACGTTAGGAGTAATCATTCAAATTTCCAAATCCAACTTGAGGGGAAAGATGGCGTCAAAGATTTTGATGAATCATCCACTTAAAATTGTTCTCGCAGTTACAAATTATAAACTGTTAACTTCAATGTGCGCTTGCTAAGTAAACATCGCGATAATAATTAACTACCAGGACGGCAACGCAAGGTGGTTTACTGCTGCTTGGCCCAACAACCAGTAAAGCCATTTGATTAAAGACTGCGTTTTCTTCTTTCATTATGTGCAAGTTTAATGATTTAATTTTTTAACGTTGTGCAGGAGTTTCATTTTGTCCAATATATTGAAGCCATGGTCCCATTCCTTGCAGTGCATAGGGCTGGCAATGCACTGAAGGCTGTTGCTCATTCTTGATGATGGCCGTGTCATGATTAATCGAAGAGAACATGCAATTTTCATAAATGGAAGCCTTGAAGTGTACTTTCCTGCCCCATTTTCTTTCGTTTTCAAATTTTTTTTAAAGCTATTTGCCGTTTAACATGGTCTTTTCAGTTTTTATGAGCATTTCTATAATTCATGGCAAAAATGTCAGGTACATGTAGATGCTTCAGTACTACATACAGTCCAGATGCCAAAGTAAAATCATTGCTGAAGTTCTGGTGTTTGGGGTGCTATCTTTTTTAATATTAATTTTGGCTGAGGTCAATTCTGAATTTGTGATTCTTTTATTTTTCTTAGAAGTGATGGACAGTCCTTGAGCAATTTATTTGCATAAATCGTTACACTGACTTACATAATTTACATGTACACTGTAAGGTTCTTTATCTGTACAGAAAATATCTGCAAGTGTTAACTTGCCTAAAGTGACATCACAACAACAGAACACTTAACCCTAACCCTCCTCAATCCTCTAAAGTCCTCCAGGCAGTTTTGGAGGATTTTGGAGGACTGAGGCTAAATGCAACAGAGGATTGTGGAGGATTGAGGGCAAATGGACATTCAGCGCCACTTGATTTTGGAGGATTGAGGATGAATGGTGTTTGAAGAGGAGGATTTTGGAGGATTGAGGCTTAATGTATTTTGAGAGGCGGGACTGTCGGAGGCTTTTGAAGGATTGAGGCAGTGGGTATCCTTCATTTTTAATATAAGAGCAACATTTTGGAGGATTTTGGAGGATTGAGGATGGTTCCTAGCAAAATGGGCCTAGGGGGTAAGGGTTAAACATCACAAATAGCATGCTTGTTTAAAATATTGAGATAAAAAGTGAACATTAATTAAGGTTTACAATAAGAATGCTGTGTCATTATTGTTGTACGATGAAGGCATTAATTGTCAAAAAAAAAAATGAAATTCATATAAAAGTTCCTTTGACAGCGATGGAAATATTACATTTTTTTCTCAGTAAGATGCACGTTGCTACCCTGGAATGGAATGAGTCTGAATCTGGCAAGAAAAACGTCTGACTCTAAAATGAAATGGCATCAATCACGATGAATCTGCGGGTACATGTACGTTGTAGGAAAGCAATGACACGCATTCCAAACATGCTGAGGACATCAATCCATCGTTTGACCGCGGATTTCTCCGTGGAGTTTGAGGGGAAATTTTAATGTTGTTCTGCAGTTTCAACGTTTGGTCTTTGAACTCATACTACAGACTTGTAAAACATATTTTGTGATGAAGGACATTTTTGTCTAATCGATTTGAAGGTATTACAAAAGTTATGTATAATGGTAACATATTTTATTGTTTTCTCCTAACGATTTTTTCAATGTGTATGTTATATTCAAACATACAAAGATATGCCTGGTTTATTGTTGGGTTGCAAATAATTTGAAATGTTAAAGTAAATATTTCATAACCATATATGTGAGGATATTTTTTCATTCAATGTCTTATTCAAAAGTGAGCAACTTTAGTTATGCTACAAAAATAGCAAAAAGCCTGATTCAGTTTTCAGGGCGAAACTCAATAGCATAGCACAGGGAGAGTACTTTTAAAGGCAGTGATTAAAATACTAATAAATACAGGATTAAAATATTAATATGTAAGGACGGAAGGATATCTTTAATGAAACTAATACATGTCTCAGACAATTTGCAAAATTTAATGGTCGTTTGCTCCTCCTCTGTCCTTAATACCCACAAAAAAATAACAAATTTCCTAATTCCGAACAATATTTTTCCAAACCTGACGCAGCTGCAATAACAAGTCAGCGGCTTCCCCGCAACGGGTCTAAACAAACAACATAACGGGAGGGGGGGGAGCTCCCCTCCGCCTCATTAGCTAAAAAGCCCAGTAAATACTTCCCCATTGAATACAATATCACGGGCCGGACATAGTACAAGCCGTCAGTCAGTCTTAATTACAGCCGCTGATGTAAAGATGCAAGAGGAAAAAATCGACCATCGACAAAAGACAACGCTGCACTTGATACATGTAACTATGAATGGTGATGCGTGTAGTTATTTAACGTGCAAATTCAAAGCACGTGACGGGTCGGAAACGTTAAATAATACGGACTGTGTGCGTCCATTAGGCACTGTTAGTTAGACTGCAGTCTCCTAGATAAGAACATATGGTTCTGTAGACAGCTGGGCTGGTGTACGGTTACAAACACGCATTCTATGAAGCAACGACCAGCACAGTGAAATGAACAATCTGAGGAGTTTCTCAGATCTTAAATAACAGACATCGTCAACCTATGGGCAATTTCACCATAATGAAAGGAAATGTAATGTCCATGACAGAGCCAATTAACCATGATATCTAATTAAAGATTCAGAGAAATGATCCAAAACTCCTAGTCTGTAATCTCCTAGACCATTACCAGAAGATGGATGTCTAAGATTTGCAAAATACATTTTCAGGTTTATTCACTGAGCTCTTAAAAACTCTGTCACGGACATTACACATGTTACATGACACTGGAATTACCCCTATGCTGTGGGCAAAACTAGTCTTCGATCGCTTGGTAATCCAAGTTCATTTTCATCTTGTACATTTGTGTTTATAGTAGTGTTACTTTGCCTAGTATGAAAACCAAAACATGGAGAAAATGCCGACGGGAAGTTGTAAAAATAAGGCTTTTCTACGCGGACAAGTAAAAACGTTACAGAGGGTTACTCTACCCAAACAAGTGTTCAGTTCAAAGTGAATTTGATGGGGTAGATAGTGAATGTCATAATGATGCAGCAATGGTTGATGTCAAAGTTTGTGTTGATTTCTAATTCACGTTAAGAATTCAGACACTGTGGATTGTACTGGATCATGAAACAACAAAAGCTCCATCTATCCTGACTACTACATTTATAACCAGGTTAACAAAGTTGTAACAAGAGGATAAAGTAATAAACATTGTAGTGGGGCAGATAGGGTATTTTGAAATATTTGGGGGAAATGCACCTTTGATGATATTGGTACAAGCATGGCATTTGGCACACAGTCAGAGTATGTCTGTAGAAAGGTATTTGGTTATCGGGCCATTGCAGATTTGTCCTTTGAAAAACTATAGGTCGAATAACAAGCAATTTGCAAAATTGTCAAAATGGTTGCCATTGCTAGTGATTCTACCGATATTTTTTTTTCAAAGGACAAATCTGCGATGGCCCAATAGCCAAATATCTTTCTCATGACACACTCTGACTGTGTGCCAAACGCTATGCTTGTATCATCAAAGGTACAATCCCATCACCTATCTGCCGTACTATTGTACATGTACATGGACCCGTCAGAAGCCAAATACATGTAGTAAGAAAGTCATGATAGCCTGGTGGCTGGCTTCTACAGGCTGCTGTAAATGTGTCCAAGTCTTGGCACCACACCAGCTCTGCAATATGGCCAGGCTGCGACAAGCAACCAACACTTGTGTAACACTATGTAGACAGCTTATAGGCAACATGTAGCCGTATGCCATTACGAAGGTTTAGTGGGGGGGCCAATGTACTTCCGTTGGCATGTCATGTTAATTTATGGCAACCATTATAAATGTAATCTTATGAGTCCTGAGAACAAGAAAATTGATGTTGCCATTTTTTCCATTGACCTTTAGTGACCTTGACCTGAGGTCAAAGTTCACGGGTCATTTTCACCTATAATTTGCCTTTCGGAAGGGTTTGCGAAGATTTTTGAGGCAAGTGAGCACATAATTGTATTTGGTTGAGAGTTTCTCCATTATAATAAATGTTATTATTAATGTATTTATGGGTTTTGCTGAAAAAAACATGGGAAAATGTCACTTTTGCCCGAAAAGGGCCGGGTTGTTTTGACCATCTCACGCAGATTCCGCCCCCCCCCCCATGACCTCAGCCATCGAGTGACGAAAAATTATGAAACTCGGTACATGCATAGAACAACTTAACATGAACAAACCCAAGAAATTTCATGACTATGGGTTAAAGGGTTTTGGAATTACGGCTAATTAATTATTCATAAGCACGTATGGTAATTCAAATGTATACACTACGCATATGGGGAAATTCAGTTTTGACGGAGGGTAGCGCCGAAAATATTTGCCATGCGGCAACCTGTGGTTCGAATTTTATGTTTTTGGTATCAAAAGATGTGCAAGACACGAGGCTAAAAAGTCAGGACAGCTCAGGCCGCGAAATTAATAACTTTTCAAGAGTATCGCGGAAAAAGTTGGAAGGGGGGGGGGAATCCGCCCCCCTTTTAGGGCCGAAATATTATGACCAACCCTTTAATGCCTGGCATTTAAATATGAAATACATGTGTATTGTGAAGTGTCCTCTGCAGTACCGCACTCACACAGGGTGTTTGTCGGTTGAGGAAAATCCCCACTTCTTCATGGTGCTTTTGGTGCGAGCCACTCCAGAGCGGAGGTGATTTAAGCACCTCCAAGTCTTCCATCCTAATGCCACCGCCACAATCCACAAAACAGCCAAAGCCACGCATAATTATCGGGGATTTAATAGCCACAGCAGCATCATTGGCTATCATTCCAGCACAGACGTCGACGCTTTTGAATCGCTGGCCGAAGCAAGTCAACTGAGCCTTATTCACAATGAGAAACTGTCGAAGTTTTTCCACAGTGGAGGCTGGAGATAAAGTTTCAACCCTGCTCTAGCCCTTGTGAGCCACAACATCGCCTCACTTACCAACAAGATGGTCCTTGACCCCATTCCAAAGACCCGACATCGCCCTATTGGAATCAAAGTGACTGCTGCTGTCTCTTCGCAACAATTCCATTCCACCGATGTTTCAACTTAGTAAGGCCAACTGTGAAGGCTTCACCAATGAGCTCAAACACCATCTAGCTGACATTGATCCAACCCCTGATAACTATGACACCGGTTTGTTGATGTGGTGGTGCAAGAACATCCCTACGAGCTGCCGCACTTATTACACCCCAGGCTTAGCATCCCGTAGTGCTGAACTTTACAGGAAATAGAAACGCATATGTATGAAAACGACTCTCTTGCTGTCGATACCATCTCATCTGGGGAGGAATTAATAACAGCCATATCAGAACAGCTTCAAAGCTTGTGGCAAACCCTTGTGGTAACCACCAATATGGCCAAGAAGCCAATATGGCCTCCAAGCCTGGAGTATAATATAAAAAAAAACTCAGCCAAGTGAACAGCATTGTAACATCACCGCCAACCAAATAGCCCACAACAACTGCTACTTAAATGGTAAAGTGCCACGTTCTCCTAATAAGCGACCGAAACCCAAGCTCCGCCAGAAAGACCCCGCCATCGACCTAATTGGCTTCATCAAATCCTTCTCTGCTAATGAACTTGCGACTGGCAAAAATAAAGAACAGGAAATCAACCAAACTGGATAACATTTTCACCAAAGAACTGAAACATCTTGGACCAAACGTCTCAAATTGGTTACTCCAGCTCATCAACACCTCCCTCGCCACACAAACAATACCTAAAGTGTGGCAAAAGTCGAAGGTCATCGCCCTCCTAAAACCCGGGAAAGGCCCAATGCATGTCAAAACTTATTGTCCCAAATCCCTTCTAAGTCACACATTCAAGTTGCTGGAATATTTCCTCCTCAACCTTCTTGCCTCTTCATTGAGAAACAACTGATACAGGAACAGGCAGGCAGGCTTCCGTCCCGGCAAATCTACAACGGGACAGCTTCTAAACCTCACTCAGTACATTAAGGACTGCTTCCATCAGAAAAAAAATAGATCAACGGCGCTGTCTTTGTTGATCTTACAGCTGCTTTTGATAGTGTAAGACCAAAATTTAGACTGACTCGAGCACACATCCCTGATACCACTCTCACAACAGGTGTTCCACATTACAGCCAAGGTCTTCACGTCACTCTTTTACAAGCAATACACCCACAGCATACCAAGACTGTGATTTAACCCTTGTACAGGGGAAAGTGACCTCATAAGGGTACTCCCCCAGACTGACCATTACGTCAGTCTATGGTCAGTCTACCTTTACTCAGAAATGATGTCATATAAGTTACGGTTTCCTTATATGACATCATCTCCTATTTTCACTCCAAGTGGTCCCTCTGAAACTGTATAAAATGTCCACATTTTTCCATTTTCAATGAGTTCTTCTTCTTCTCCCTGGGAAACCAGAGGCATAGCCATAAGCTGATTCAGCCCTATGCTCTGGCCAGTCTTCATCTACAAAACTCTTCAGAACCTCTGTCTTCTGTCTACAACTTCCGTATTCTAGTACCCAGCTATACCCATAAGCTGATGCAGCCGTATGGTCTGAGGTTATAGTTCTGTACATACACAATACCGGTAGAATATTGAGTTCTTGAAAATAAACCAGTTTTCCATATAGCCGAGCTCATAGTCATTACCAGTGTGTCTTTGTATAGTCTTCGTAGTCTTCTGTTCATCCTGCTCTTAGCCACAGCTACCCTATCCTAACATATAGTATAGTCAAACAAACCAAAGGCTATATCACCAAATCTATATGTTACACTAGTGTTAACCGTTGCTGACTCCTTCAGAAGATCCTGGACATGACGGCAGACCTGACCCTTACCCAGTTTATTGGTGTTCTACTGAAGAACCATCGTTTCTTTGTAGTACATGTATTCAAAGGCAGAGTAGAGTACGTCTTCAAAGGAACGGTCCCCAAGGGAAGACGTTGACCGATGCTCTTGACCAGTCACAGCAGTGCTACACTGTGAGTCACCTGAAAGCGATCAACCCTGCTATTAAGACCCAAGTGTGTGCCTCCTGGGTTGACCAGGCTGGTGGCGTCTCCCCCACTACATGAGATGCCAATCAAGCCTGCAGAAGCCTTAGCTACAGGATCCAATGCAGGATGCAAGACCTGGAGGTGCTTAAATCACCTCCGCTCTGGAATGGCTCGCACCAAAAGAAGTGGGGATTTTCCTCAACCTACAAACACCCTGTGTGAGTGCGGTACTGCAGAGGACACTTTACATTTCATATTTAGATGCCAGGAACTAAAGGGTTGGTCATATTTTGGCCCTAATAGGGGGCGGATTTTCCCTCTTTCAACTTTTTCCGCGATACTCTTGAAAAATTATTTATTTCACGGCCTGAGCTGTCCTGACTTTTTAGCCTCGAGTCTTGCACATCTTTTGATACCAAAAACATAAAATTCGAACCACAGGTTGCCGCGCAGCGAAATATTTTTGGCGCTACCCTCCGTCAAAACTGAATTTCCCCTATACGTAGTGTACACATTTGAATTACCATACGTGCTTATGAATAATTAATTAGCCGTAATTCCAAAACCCTTTAACCCATAGTCATGAAATTTCTTGGGCTTGTTCATGTTATGTTGTTCTATGCATGTACCGAGTTTCATAATTTTTCGTCACTCGATGGCCGAGGTCATGGGGGGGGGGGCGGAATTTGCGCGAGATGGTCAAAACAATCCGGCCCTTTTCGGGCAAAAGTGACATTTTCCCATGTTTTCTTCAGCAAAACCCATAAATACATTAATAATAACATTTATTATAATGGAGAAACTCTCAACCAATTACAATATGTGCTCACTTGCCTCGAAAATCTTTGCAAACCCTTCCGAAAGGCAAATTTTAGGTGAAAATGACCCATGAACTTTGACCTCAGGTCAAGGTCACTAAAGGTCAATGGAAAAAATGGCAACATCAATTTTCTTGTTCTCAGGACTCATAAGATTACATTTATAATGGTTGCCATAAATTAACATGAAATTTCAACGGGAACCCAAATCTAGTACATTGGCCCCCCTACTAGTTTGACTTTGACAGTAAATGAACACTTATAAGGATGAGGGAAATCACAGCCGCTACAGATGAAGTGTCGCAGAGTGCGTAATGAATTTTTCAAAGCAGAACCAAGGTTGAGAACACTTGACGTGATGAAATGCAGGCGTGTAAAAAATTCAATTAGTCACGTCAACGTTTGAATCGAGGTTCAGATGAATTATATACCACACATGCAGTCCATCGTTTCTCGGAATTGTCATGGTTGGCCACAACTTTGGTTGAAAGTCTTCTTCCACTCAACTTTAAAAAAAAATTACCGAACTATTACAATTTCAAGAAAATGGGAATCACTACAAAGCGTATGTTTAATTGCAAATGTAGGCTAATCATCCACACTAATGTACCCAAAAAGAGCTTAACGGCCTTGTGACATATGGGACACATACGTACTACAATATGCCATGTTCTACTCAAATTCCTGGGATAACTAATAATAAAGATGTACGCCTACTGAAAGTACATTTTATCAAGGCAATTTGTGAAGACACATACATGTACTTAAGTACTGAACTGAAACATCCATCATTATTTTTTTATGAACAGGACTCTAGTAACACAAGCGAAATGAACATCTACAACACAGCACTGCCACAGACAGAAACACGATGGACAAAAACAAAACAAGCTTGGTTGACACAGCTGTTCACTCACTGTCCCGTTCCCGTGCACATCTTCATTCAACTTACCGTCCCCCGCTCCCCAAATTAAAAAAACTTACCGTCTATGGTGATCCTGTAGTCATAGTCCAGAAGCAATGTTGGCCCTGCGTACCTAATCATGGTCACGTCGACATGCACTTTAGGAGCCGGGCAAAATCACGACCCCTTTAGTAATAAATCCACATCTTTGGGCCAAAATGCAACCCGGGAGAGTTTGGTCTGTATGGTGGTTGTGGTGGTTCAGATTAGTACGTGATCCATCCAAGAGCGGAGGCTAAGGTAGGGGTTAGGTAAAGCCACAGACCCCATGCTCATTGAGAAAGGGGGAAAATTACTTCCGAAACAGGGAGAGAGTCGATGAAGGGCTGAGCACAACTGAATGCTAACATGAGACACGTGTGTTGGTGTGCGTGTGGAGAGAGTAATAGGGTAGTTGAGGCTACAATATGTACAGTCAAAGCTAAGTGATGCTGGCACGGTAACAGTGGCTTGAACGCTGGCCCTTACACGTGCGTGTGCCGCACGGTGCCGGACAACAAATTGGGCACTCTAGTGCATGTGCGTTGCAGAGGCAGCACACATGGTTAGTCGGCTGATGTCACTGCGGTGGCGGGTGGCATACAGTGAGCTTAGCATGGGCTGGCTGTGGGCTTGGCCCGTATTGACATGGAAAGAGTACAAGTATGGGGGTCACAACTTAGCCTTGATTTAGCGTATTTAGAGATGGCACACTTGGCAATTATGCTCACAGCGATGTAAGGAACGTGCAGGGAAGCAAACAAAAACAACAGAAGGGGTGAAAAGCACCAAGAAAGGACAGCAAACAGATCAGAAATATAGTACCCGAAGAGACAGATGTGTGATGAACATGACAAATTAAATGATTTTTTTTTTTTTTAGTTAAACAAAATAATCGGCGTGGGTACTCACCGGCGGTGCGCAAATCCATGCAAGCGGGCATTTCACATAACGGGGGGGAGAAAGGGTAAAAACATGTGAGTTTTTCGTGGAGAATCCATGCACTTTAGTGATCCTTTTGGACGGGGGAAGTTAGCGCCATAATGATACTGTAAGGAGAGTTATGATGAATTAACAGCTGATAACAGATGGAACGGTTCTCTGTATTGATCGACATCCCAGCGCCATATGGCTTGATGTAATGTAGGCTCTGGTGGAAAAACAACGTGCTTGCACGGCCCTCTGATATTAAGTGATAATGTGTTGTACACATGGCTCTGGGTATGAATATTAAATGAGATGCAGATTAGGCAATGAGATATATGAGGGTGGGTGCCATTGATAGTCACTCAAGCTCTTTACAATCATTCACTCTGTCCACATGAACAAAGCCAGACATCTGTTTAAATGTATACATTGACTGGCAAGTATCCTACACAATGTATCAACCGCCAGTAAAAAACTTGATGAGGACTCTCTATGACAACCTGCTTCACTTTTTTTATGAGTAATTAAAACTGCTGCAAACTACTTACTGGCTGGACTAACCGGAAATATACAAGTCATACAAAGTTAAAGGGCTTGTTCCTTCATCAAAGGATCTTTCTCTTTAGTACACAATTCACTTTTGAGAACTGGGAAAATATAAAAGTTGTTTTTTCCAGGTTTTCTTTTATAATTTACTCTTTTTTTTGGGGGGGGGGGGACATCAATTTACTTGTTTTGGTTGGCAATTTTGCCCATCCATTTGCCAATTTCTAACATGTTTTAGTTGCCTCCCAATATGAACTGCATTTCAGAGGGTTTAACCAGTATGTTATTTCAATGGGAGACTTTTGAGACGTTGGTGGCACCAAACACACCGATCCTTTTTCCATTGTTTGCGTCGAATTGTTCGTGTTCTACATAACCCCTGAGGACCGACACACAAAGGCAGAACAGATCCTTTCAGTCCTCGGGAGTTGGGTCGTTTGTTGGAAACGGTCGTCTGTAGTAAGTTTGTGTGCTTAGTCTATGGGAGAGTGTTATATTACAGTGACAAAGGGAAGCACAAAGCATTGTCCTCGAGAGTGTAGTAAAACAAGAGTGTAGGAGCACGCGTGCTTTAGCTTAAACATGACGTAAACAATTGAAAAGGACCAGTGTGTTTGCTGCCACCAATGTTCCATTCAATCAAAACATTAATTAATGTTCCCCTTGGGATTTCCTTGCCTTTTTGAAATAAATACAGAAATTTACATATTTTTGCAAAGTGACTGAACTATCTCAAGTCTTTGCTGAGATGTTTTCCTGATCAGGATACGCCGTGGCCCTTCTTGTCATTACAGACAGATCACTCATCGCACTGAGTTGCCACTTATTCCTGAGCATCCGAGCTCCAGACTGGTTGGTTGGATGAAATGATGAGTACCACTTTAAAGGGCCCATGAAATTATTTTTTAATGTTATCTCTGAAAATACACGTTTTGTGTCCCATTTGACCTTATTTTTAATTTTTGATTGTCATTTCAAGGGTACCGTACTTTGGTGCCTTTTTGGTTTCATGAGAAAAAAGTGTGATGTCATTTCAGGCTGAATACTCAATGTTACACTTATTTCAGCACCAGAAGTTGCCAGAATTTTGGATATTTTGCTGTTGTAAATTGTCTTCTTTTTATTTTTGGTGATTCGTTGTTTGTGTCAGTACATGGCAGTAAGCCAATGAGCAAACTTCTCACAAATGTTTTCAATGAACAAATTTTTGCGTTCACAATTTGAACAGATAGCACGTTAGATACCGGGAGTGATGGGGTGTTGCCTTTGATGATACAAGCATGGAATTTGGCACACAGTCAGAGTATATATCATGAGAAAGATATATGTATGTAGGGCCATCGCAGCCATTTTGAAAATTTTAAAAAATTGCTATATTTTTTCAAAGGACAAATCTGCGATGGCACTACATGTTTAGCCAAATACTGGTATCTTTCTCATGACATACTCTGTGTGCCAAATGCCATACTTGTATCATCAAAGGCACAATTCCCCAAAATATTTCCCTTATCTGTCCCACTGAGAAAACCCCTGAACTGAACAGTTGTCTTCCTGAAATGACATCACAGCAACAGCGCCCTCAGTTGTCCGGAAAAGCATGGAACATTTTAAAATGTTTAAATAAGTGCACTTTTCAATGAAATAACCCAAAAAGGAATGTCAAATAGTTTTCATACATTTATGAAGAATAGAAAGTTGGACAAAATGTGTTCCTAGAAAAATTCATCTCATGGAACCTTTAATGCTGGCTCAGTTTTGTAAAGAATGCATCCTTCCAGCAAAACCAACCTTAGTCTAAATTGAATCTTCCACTGATATAGCCCTTCATTTCCCCCGTCCCTTCAATACATTTCAAGAATATACTGTATCATCTATCCTTTATATTTTTCATCAAATTGGGCACTGATTTGAAATACGACCCGCGGAAAGACAAACCACTCGCATTGCCATCTGGATGCAATGATCTTCGTTAGAATAAATTTAAGCCTCGGCCAAGGACTGAAACATCATCTGGATTTTAGCCGAAGGGGGGTTTAGCCATTAAATGTATGATGATGTTTGTTTTTGATCATGTGGAAAAGAGTCTACACGGACATCGATAACTATGTGATGAAACTGTCAGGGGAGTTTGCATTAGTCACTGCAGAGACTGGAGCAAAGACTAATGATGAAGGGTGACTTCAGAGCTGACTGGCCATTTTTTTGGCACAAGAGGGCTCACTTCTCACTGTCTTTTGCACAACAGCTTGGCAATTATGTGTACATCACTGTGGTACATGCTTGTAGTCAAGTTAATACTGTGTTTGCAAAGTAGATCTGTACAACTGTATTTAAGGAGTATTTTGGGATAGGGAGGAATAGCTGAAACACAAAATGTTCATTCAAATCAAAGTTTCAATTAAGACTCTTCTTTTGTAGCAAATTAAGTGAAGAATTTAAACACAAAAATAACATGGCCATTAAAAATCCTGCCACTGCACAGACCTGCTAAAACAAACAAAAAATAAACAGTGCATAATTGTTAATCAAATTAAACAACTAAAATTAGTAAAATGAAAGTCAAATGCAAGTGCAAAGCTCTGAAGCCGATATGCCATCATGCACAAAAGAGGGATATCTGGGACCTTAAACAAAAATCCTTTCAAAAATCCTTTGGATTGATAAATAATGATGTCTTACACAAGAACATGTCCTTGAACTTCAGAAAGAGGGTAGTACATTTACATGTACACATGTACATGTACATGTACATGTACATGTGTATGTGTATGTACATATAGGGTTAATTACACACATGTACATGTACACGTACATACGGTACTTGGCTCTGTCATCATTGGGAACTACATGTGCACATGTACCGGTACCGGTACATTACATGTACATACAACCGTGCCAAAAAGTTGACACTTTTTGTTGGAATTTGGAATTCTACGTCATCTTCAAAGTTTTTTGCATGTCTGGGACAAAAACCAGTATTAAGAATTTGAGGAATTGTTCAATTCTGTCTTAATCTCCCAATTCAATGATCCCAAAACAAAAGTTTACACATTGCATAGTACATGAGAAAAAAAATCTGTCAAAATTTGTATGGTTCTGAGAAACAGTGAATAGCGCCCTCTGTTGACTGAACATGTACTGAACCATAATACATGTATCTGCTTCATGTGCAACCTGTACAGTTAATACAGACACACATGTTTACATGTACACGTACATGTACATGTGTATCTTTAACTGAATTATCCATATGAATGTACCTAAAACACATTATTTAAAAACTGTCACTTAACTTGGAAGACTCAAACCAAAGTGTTCATTTTAGATATTTCCATCTTTGCAGACATTTCTTGACAATCATTTTAAAAAACACCAAAAAGTGATAGTATCTGGCCTTTAAAAACACTTGTGTTTCCCTTACCCTTAAATTTGACAGAGAAGATTTATCCAAAGTATTTGTTTAAATACCATAAAGAACTACCATAATGACTTTGTCTTTAGTACACATTTCGAGGCATAAAAATTACAAATACTAAAACAAGTCCACGGACGTTACCTATAGGTTTGAGATGAGGTCAGGTCATATAGAGTTCACGAACATGAGCTATCACAGAACGATAAGGCACTGATAATTGAGTGAAAAATACTCAACATTTCACAACAAGAAGAGAACTTTAACAGCACTTCGGCTTCTATGTCCAAATTGTTGTGAAATTTGATTGTGAAAGTGAATTATTCAATAACCTTACAGTCCAACATATTGCATCACCTTCAAGACTGTGTTCTAAATTCGATTCTACATCCGTTGGGAAAACATTTTCAGGAGTTCCACTTTTCTTTTCCCATTCTTTATTTAGTTTATTTTTGTTTTATTTTCTTTTAGCAGACTGATGACCCAATTAGCTACATTCAGATTTTATTCAAGGTTGAAACATGAATTGAAAAGTGAAATAAACAAGTGTACAAATTTGGAAAATTGGCCAATATCCGGCAGTTGTATGTTGTACCATATCTTGTATTTTTATCTTCAGTTGAACCAAGACTTTCTGGGTAAATCAATATGGGTATCAAAGCATTTTTTATTTTCAGAATAATTTTGTTTTTCTCTTTCATGAGACTGGTTGTGTGTTCATGTTAAAACCTTAGACTTAAACTCATATCCATAATTTATACAAATATACATGTATGTTCATTTTGTATGCAATGTAATTGTTACAATTCACTTCTTTTTAAGGTACCGGTAGAATAGACCATTTATCATTTGTGCATTTTTTTCGTTTGAAGCAACAAAAGTGCTCAAAATCTAAAGACGGATGCTTAACAACTAACCCGATGAAGTTTTAGCTCTGTGAATTTGCGACAAAACACAATATTCCGGATCTCAATTTCAGTTCGATTTCAAAAGTCGCAGTATCGTATTTTGAATTGCGCCCTCTCGTGACACAATCCTAAACTCAGCATTCGGGACATGATTCACATTCAGCCAATTGTAGCTGCGAGATGTCCCACACTGAACGGACGAATAATAGCAGCCGCACATGCGTGTGCGTCATTGTCTACCGGTATGCTTGCACCCATTCACGCGTTCGTCTAATTAAAAACCAACTACAAATAGAAATTTTCAAAAAATGTGTCATTTAATACATTAAAGGGAAGTATACAACATTTGCTTTTGCTGTAATTTTCAGAAATGGATGGATTTGGGGGGCTAGTATTTTATAGCAAATATTGTTACACTGACTTGTTTGAAGTTTTGTGTTCTTAGATGCTGGAAAAAAAACAAAAAAAACAATCTTTTTCTTGTAATCTGGTTCCCTGACCCCATTCTAGCTGGCTTGTACGGTATCTGTTCATAGGAGTGTAATTGATTGCAAACAAAATGTGGACTAATTAAATATGATAAATTGGGGACAGTATTTGAAAAAAAGTTTTTTCCAACGCTGGTCGGCTTTGGAATTTGATAGAAAAAAACAACCACTTTTCTTGAAAATGTCAGCACACCAGGTACCATGATTTTACAGGATGCTTTATACTGTCATTCAGTAACAGTCCAGTGAGGTATTTCACATTAATTTTGTAGTTTTGTTTTCTGATGTTTGCAAATGTTGTATATTATATTCCCTTTAAGGTGTATCTCTCCGTATTCTTTATGCTGGATTGTTTGTCAAGCCACGTATGTTTATGTACCTGTCTTGAGTGGTTTTAGACTCGTCCACGAACTGTAACCCCCCAGAGAGATGTCTTGAGCAATTCTGTGACAGGATTGCATGCTGGTTTGTATGGCTATATCAGAAAGGTGCGAGTATTGCTAACAGGCATCCTCAAGCAACCGGAGCGCTGCAGGGTGACTTTTTTAGGTCATCTCTGATTTGCCTAGTGACTGAACCCCCCCCCCACTCCCCAAGAGAATGCACAACGGAGAGTTTTCTGTGGTTTACCTGTAGGAGACTGCATAGGCACATATATAAGGATGTGTGTGTGGGCGAGAATACCCCAAGAAAAAAGGCTTTCACTCTGCGGAGTCGTCCACATGTATTTCAGGAGGATTGCACTCTTGAGGTCTTAGGAATCTGATAATTCCAGCCAGTGGCTGATTCTCGTTGATTTCTCCAGATTGACATTCAAAAAGAATCCCTGACACAAGGGTGAGCCCGGACGCTCAGATTGCAGGAATTTTACACGGGAAGGTAGATTTGTCACATAATGCCCCACATGATGGCTTCTCCATCACAGCTTATCTCTCTCAAAGTCTCGGTAACTGGAGTACAGTCTTTATGAAGAAGTCCCCGGGCCTCTTCCTGCAGTAACAATGCGCATTACGATCACTATCCTGGATGCATCAGCGTATGTGTATGTTGAACCACTCCAAAGATCTCTGAGGCCAGTAAGATGAGACGGAATATCTTGACCCCGATAAGCAGTTGACGGACCCCAGTAACTCAGCTTCAAGACATTCGGAGTGGGGGGGGGGGTTGTCTGACAGAATGATGGCCGTTGAAGGAGATGTTTGCTGAAATTTTAAACCAGGCGGACGAGGCTTGGAGGCACAGACGATGTGTACACCGTACTGTATGTCACCATGGATTGATTTGTTAATTCTTGCTTTAATAAAAAAAAATTTAAAAAACGCCCGTCAAATTTTCACAGTTTTAAAAATATGAGTGGGCAACTTCTTGCACTGTATAAAAAAATAATAATAATAATAATCCCAAAAAGAAACAAATTATTTTATAAGAGCGTTGGGAGATGTAAGTTTTATATTGGGTTTTTGCCCTTTGCCGAGGTGTTTTATAAGCACTCAGTGTTGTCCGGAACTTTACGGGGGGAAAAAAATACAGTGTTTATAAAATATGTCGGCAAAGGGTACAAACCAATATAAAAGAAACAAAGCATACAATCAATGATGTCCCAAATGCTCAAAGCAAACATCACGCTGACTGCAAGGTACGGACATGTACTGAACAGTACGTGTACATGTACAGTCTACTGTTTTCATTTAGAGATGTTTTTCCTCATCCAAGCCCAAGGATATTTTTACTTTTTTCCCAAAACCCCGGCCAGCAATTTAATCTCAGTGACAGTCCAAAACTGCCCCCTAAAGGCAAGAGTGGTATCAACTGATGGACCAACTAACTCTACCTCCCCGCCCACAACCCGAAAGTCCACAACCTCAAACACAGGTCTTTAATTCCCCGATAACTTGGAGGGATGAAGTCGCTAGTCCATGGGGGAGGGGTGTTTAATCGGTTGTTTAATACCCTGTGAATCCTGACATAGTGTTGAGGGGGTAATGATCATAATGGGTCTGAGAACCCTCTGCCAAGACTCCCGGGGGTCTCCCTGCGCGATGGAGGCGCCCGTCACGATCGATGTTAACCGCAAATCGTGTTTGCAACTCTCACGCCGCCGTTTGTTGTTTTCCTTTCCCGACGAGAAGCAGAATTTGTTTCTTTCTTGGCCTCCTTTACCAGGAGTCGTTGCTCTAGAGAGTTGGATTAAATCTGCCTCAATAAACGCTTTTCCAATTTCTCATTACCCTTACCGGTGCCTCCCTCTCGCTTCCAGAGAAGTCACTGCCCCATCTCGTCACGTAAAGTGGGCATTTTATTTGATAATCTGAGTGGCAAATGGTTTTTTAACGACTCAAGACAGCCTGTGGTTCATGTACGGTACTTCTACGATTTTCGCTTAATTGAGATAGTATCGGGTAGAATCAATGCACACATGTACACAATCGTAGGTGGCTGTGTTGAATGAGGGTTAGGGTAAAATGTATAGTGAAATTATCATAATTTGCTGGCAGATTTTTATTTTACTTCTTGAACTCTGACCTCATGACCTGACCTCTAACTCCAATGATGATCACGACGGGCGGACCTAACCTCAATACGCAAATTTCCTTCGCATGTTCAAGAGATTTCAAAAATGATTTCCAAAGCGACATGCCCCGACTCAGTCTTACAAATCTTTGCTGTGAGTCATCGGCGTTTGATGTGTAACATTGGCGACAGGCTTTTCTAATAGCGTCTGCCGATGATACGTGATTCGGCAAGGGAATGCTGAAATTTATCTATGAGGAATAAAACTTTGAGGAGATGCTCATGGATTGGTGCAGTAACTCTCAAAAGTGATGTATTTCTCATTCCCACGGCTTTTTCAAAAATGGGGGAAAATTTGCAACACTGAACAAAAAGGGATCCCCAAATTGATAAGATGGTGTCTTTCAAAGGTTGCCATGACTGGCAATGAACTACATGTACGGTACCTGTACATGTTCGTAAAAGTTTACATTTCTGAACTGTATCTGAACTCAGACAACTTATTACTCAATGAAATGTTTATATAAACATGTACAGTTGTACGGTTCATGCATCCGACTGTACATTTTAACAACATATTTTTTCTTATCTACTTTGTATGGGAACATGATGTAAACATTTCGTCAAAGTGATAAGCAATTCCTGATGTAATATAAACATCTTCTGTTTGTAATCTCAGATCTCTGGCCAAACTGCTGTTTAGGGGAAGTTTTACTTACAACGGTAATTGTAAATAAGCTACGTGCATGACTATAAATAGAACGGATTCTAAAATTCTGTAATAAACAGGGGGATAGGATGAAATAATTGGTTTGTACTTACATTCTTGAATTCGTCCTGGTGCAGGAGGGAGATCTGGAGCCTGCACAACCAAAGAAAAAGGCCCAAAATTAACAAAATAGAAACTTGTACAATTAACCACAAATGAATAATAAAATACACTGTATAATATGAAAACCATTTTTCGTTGATATAAACTATCAAGACTGCACATAGATTGTCCTCAAATGAGCACATTCAAAAATTTAGTTAGTCCACATTTTGTTTGCAATCGTTACACATCCGTGAACAGGTGCATTATCCCCTTTTTCCTGTTTTCTCAAAAGTGACAGCATATGTTTGACAAAACAATTTCTTTGGTAATGTGCACCTACATATATACATGTAAGTACATGCAAGTCTCAATATTCAGTCTGGCTTTTTCAGGCCTGATATTTTGATCCTAGCAGAATCTTTGTCAATTTTAAGTATCGTAAAGTATCTTTTTTTTATTAGCCATTAAATTTTAATCTCCCGTACCCCGCACAAACGACTTCAAATTCATACGGCTGCAAACACAGGTTGAAATTCATTTCAGTGACTGCCGGCTTATATGCATTATGCATGAGTCTCAATCTGTTTGGATCCCCTCTGCACGAGTATGGATTACCGGTAGACTGTTGTTCTCTCAATATTTAAAGGGAATATACATCATTTGCTTTTGCTGTAATTTTCAGAAATGGATGGAATTGGGGGGTTGGAAATATATAGCAAATATAGTTACACTGACTTTTTTGAGGTTTTGGGTTCGAAAATGCTATAAAAACCAAGAAAAACAATCATTTTCCTGTAGTCTGGTTCCCTGACTCCATATAAGAAGAAACAGAGCAGTTTACATACATTGGGGAATTGTAAGGTCAGGGAACCAGTCTAGCTGGCTTGTACCCGTTCATAGGTGTGTAATCGATTGCAAACAAGTGCGATGGTCAATTGGGGCCAGTACTTGAAACAAAGCCAGTGTTTTCCAACGCTGGTCGGCCGACCAGCGTTGGAAATTGATACAAAAATACCACTTTCTTGAAAATGACAGTATACCAGGTGCCATGATTTTACAGGATGCTTTACACTGTCATTCATTAACAGTCCAGCAAGGTATTTCAAAATGATTTGGTAGTTTTATTTTTTGATGTTTGCAAATGTTGTATTTTCCCTTTAATATGAAGGTATTACATGTACATGTACAGTACTGTAAAAACTTCTGTGTTGAATTCTTCACAGAACGTCGCCCCATTAATTGTTGGGCAAAAACTACAAACTTGTCGCTGAAAAGGGTTTGGCTCTACAGGGTGTACACTTTTTTTCAGAGGCAGATTTCTCAAAATTGAAGAGACATGTTGAAATTGTTTTAAGACATTCTTAAACTACAAGATCTTGGTGGTACCTCGTGAAAACGGCGTTGAATATGAAGCTCAGAGTAAGAAAAAGCGGCTGCTTACAGAAATATGGTCAAAAATTGGTTTGTCCACATCTGTGGCAGTCGTGTGGACCTACATGTATGTACATGTAATTACAATTATTGCAATTATTTGTGCGTGCAGTCATATTGTGTTGACCATATCTCATAGACTTGCGTGTGGATAACCTGCTTTTTAACCATCTTTCTTTAAACTATCGCCACTTCTTAATTTAGACTTTATTTTCAGCGCCATTTTCACTATATACCCAGAAAATGCTGTAGTTTAGGAATATCTTGAAACAGTTTTAACATGTCTCCCCAATTGCAAGAAATCTGCGTCTGAAAAAGTGTAAATGTTGTTTTTGGACCACCCTGTATAATGCCCATATTTCTTTTTGCTATGAATATACGCACACAAATCACTAACAATGCGAAATCTTGCAATGGACAGCAACAGCCACTGTTTGTTTGCGTAGCCATTGTCAAAGTGGGGGAAATGCTTCAAGCCAGGCAGGAAATTGATCAAAGTGACACGGGACACGCAAAGAGCAGGCGACGGAGTTGGACAGGTTGTGTGAAGAAGAGGCGGAGAGGAAAGGGGAGAAATATGACGGAGAGGGAGGGCTGGAGACGGAAGCAGGAGGGGAACGGCCTGGTTTGGCTAAGAGACATACGGGGGACGGGGAAAGCAAAACGTGTTGACTGCATGGGGAGGTAAAGTGGAAACCTGAGTGAGACAGGGCTGGAGAGATGAGGCAGGTAGAGGGGAAGTCACGTTCTTGGAAAGATGTACCATACCTGTCCGGGTACATACGGGTAGAGGATAGACAGCAAACAATATTAGCTAAAAAAGTACAAATCTTGCTTTGGGGGTTACGGCTAGGGCAGATGTAAAAAGACACTGACATTATTATTATTTCTTTTAGGCAATGTCATGTATTTGTGGACATCCTGGACATATGAAAACAAAATGTGCAGATGCTAATGTCGATTCAAAAGCAATAACCAGAATTGATAGAGGTGACACACCAGGTAGTGTTGAGAAAACAAAAAACAGGATGGTACGCAAGCAGCACTGTCGCCAGCTCCACGCATTAGGGGGGGGGGCACAGTACAAACTAGGGGGGCACACTACAAGAAAAACACACTTATACCAGTATATAATTTTTACGTCTATGGTTTTTGACGATGGGGGGCCAGTTGTTCATCAGGGGGGGTCAGGCCCCCCTAGGCCCCTCCTTGGCGATGGGCCCGTATGCAAGGAGACACGAGATACGCCGTTTACAAAAGATAATTAATGGACAAAGGCCTACATGTACAGAGCTTTGATTTTATATTGGGGTTTCCCCTTCGCCAACGTATTGCATAAACTCTGTAATTCAAAATTCAACAGCTTATTCAGGTGGGACTCGAACCCATGACCTGCTGCTTACCAGTCTTACCACTTTCTGTACAACAAGCCTATTCTTCAAAATGGAGCAATCAATAATGAAAGGGCCATTAGCAAAATCAACTTGCATGTACACAATGTAGGTACTGGAGGTTTAATACTAAACTTGCTTTCTACTTTGTACATAAGTATGTAAATCCTTTCAAGGCCACGAGGTCTACAGTGATGTATACATGTACAATGTAGTTGTGACTCATTTTAGTGACTGAATCACACTGACTATGCTCAGGCACCATTTTGTGTTGATGTAAAGATCACGAATAAGCTTTTTCCAGCTACATTGTATGTACGTATGCATGGTCCATCATGACAAATTACACTAGCAGGTACATGTACATGTACAGTCTTCACACCTAATGAAAATAATACACGAATACATACATGTACATGTACATTATACAATGTACAACAAACAATAAAAACTTTAAAACCAGCATGAATTAAACTTTCAAGAAAGGAAGAAAGTCTCCATGTTTGTAAGGATAAAAAGTTCAATGCCCGAATGATTTATTTTTCATATCACAAACGACCTGTTGTGGACAGTGTCAATATTCAATAACTCACGCACCTAAAATAAGATTAAAAGCAAATTCGAAAATCCCCTTCATTCAGCAAAGTAAATGCTTTCTCTAAAAACCATTGTCGTTTAAAAAAAAAAATTGAAAGTATATGGGCCCTTAAGAGGATTGTACAGGAATCCAATAAATTGGCGTCTTGTCATCTCAGTTGACCTTGCGCTATGTGTGGAGATGGCTAATTCAATGGAGTGGCGCTGGAAATCAAATTAACGTCCTGGCTACATCTAATAATGGTCCACTGCCGACAAGAAGGCAAGATCGGGCATTCCTGGATTGTCACAGATATACACAATGTGTATCAGTGGATACCGCCTAGTGCTTGAAAGCGGCTATGTCGTGAGAACGTTTCAGTTAAGGAGGAAAATTAATCCATATCATTATGGTTTGCGGTAACACCATGTGGTAATAACTACTGCTTAGAAGATATTAGTTCTGAAAAGAACTTGTCCTGCTTATTATCAACTTTGCTAAGTAGTTTTTTTGTTCTGATAAGAACAGTCCTGCTGTAAGTTCTAAACGAACTTGTCTTTGTCTCAATGTTTCAACTAGCCTGCTCTAGTCATCGTCAGAAGACTGTTCTTATCAGAACAAAAAAACTACTTAGCAAAGTTGATAATAAGCAGGACAAGTTCTTTTCAGAACTAATATCTTCTAAGCAGTAGTTATTACCACATGGTGTTACCGCAAACCGAAACGATACCGATACCCCACCATGCAAAGCCTCAAATCTTATAAAATTAATCCAGTTACGTCATATCAAGAATCACAAATGTACGATGCTGCTGTTGTGTTTCAATTATCTACTTGTATCATTTTGGAATAAATTGTCTCCGAGGGTTTTTTTTCTGTAGAATTGTTGCTGTGTTGCATGCCTAATTTTAATGACGTCACAATGACTGTGTCTTAAAGGCATGTACATGTAGGAACAGACTTTATTCACGAGTCGGCCA
This sequence comes from Patiria pectinifera, assembly GCA_029964075.1. Taxonomy (NCBI): domain Eukaryota; kingdom Metazoa; phylum Echinodermata; class Asteroidea; order Valvatida; family Asterinidae; genus Patiria; species Patiria pectinifera. The sequence goes on along the minus strand of CM057129.1, from coordinate 8,202,248 downwards.
TATTGAATTGAAAGTGAGGTAAACTCTTCGTTTTTGGAACTTGCGAGTAGAAACGAAAGCAATGAAATGAAAGTTCATTACAAGTCAATTCAGTCTCCTCTCATGAATAACTTACAATTTGAAAATACCTTATGTTTGGAATGCATCCAATCATAAAATAGTCTGGCACCATCCCATTCAACAGTTTACAATTTATAAAATAGATTCAGGGAACACAATTGAAAAATGTACACACTTGTATCTTGCTGTATTGATGCACCGTTGTGGTAGTATTATCGTGCGGACCTTATGAATAATCTGGACAGCAACTTCCGAGATTTGAATTCTGGGGTTGGGTTTCTTCAATGGATACCCGAGTTCCTATTTTTTTTTTCAATCGGGTACCCGGTTCCCGAACCGCCTGTAAATGCACACCAATAGCAGTCATGACACTGTCACATTCTTCGCACTTAAAATTTTGACATCACGCCAAATGAAAGTCCAACTGAACCACTTTGCAAGCAGACTCAAATTACCCAAGCTCCAGCCCCAGTGCAGTACATTATACCATGGACCCTTATCACACCCCGGAAAGCTTGATGGCTATTCCTGAATGCACATCACACGCAGAAAAGCCTTGGTGTCAAATTTTGATGAGGCGAGGTGTGTACATGTATTGCGATACTTAGAAAATTGGGGCGACACATACGTCAGCTATGAGCGGACGGTGGGCAATGCTACTTCTCATGAAGGTAAAGAGCAAGTACACAACATGTGACATATTCTTGTAAAAACAGATGCATCCAGGCAGGCAAAATGAGGAGCTTAAAGAGAGAAAAACAACAACAATCTGTTTTTCCCATTCCCAATACTTCTGTTCAAAACATCTCCAGATGAAAGAAAGTGAAAATAAATATTTCACTTAAGTGCAAATGTATACAGGACCTTTTCTTTTTTTTTCAAAAGAAATCCAACTGTTCACATAAATTTGTACCCTTATATTGGAATGGCTGGATGTATCCGCTCCGTTCACAAGTACCCCCTCACCGGCAAAGAGAGTACAGTTGGGGGTGACCGACCGACGCCATCTTGCCTGACTGCAATTCATTTGCTGCAAAGCGTGGCCACTGCGTGTACATAGTTCCAATCCCCTTGTGTACGTGCGTCACACACAAGGAACAGTGCGCGTCAACCAGCGAAATGTCCCGCCCATGGGACGTCGTTGCTAGGTAAAAGGGCGCCCTCTCTGTCGGCACAGGGAGCTCATTATACAACAAATTGTTTTGTCTCTGATTGTGGGGAAAATTTAGAACTTTTCAGAATCTTACACTAACCCACATATCCCACCCTGCCAAGGTCTGTCCGATTCTACAAGAATGCGATACAAATGCCCTTCCTGTCTAAAGTCACATGAAATGATTACATGTATCTTCTATGATCTTACCCGCATGTCCGGTTCGATGACCAGCCGCTGCTTGTTCAGGTAGTTACCCCCAGCTTGGTCCTGGCTTGAGATGAGCTGTCGGCTCTCTAGCCCTTCGTCTGTCTCCTCATCTTCATCAGTAACTATGTGCTGGTAGCACTGCGGGTCGGTACTCTGCATGTACTCCTCACGCTGCTTCAGCCGCAGGACACGCAACTCCTCCTGTCTGTTGTAAGAAAACAGGGGTGAGTTTGTCTTAAACAAGTTGAGTTTCCTATGGGCTCCGTGCACAAGTACCCCTTCAATGGCCAGAAAAGGAGAGTTGGGGGAGACCTAGACTGGTTCCTGGTCCATCCACTGCATATTTCAAATGATCCAAAGTTCTAGGGGCAGGGATTAGTCTGGGAGACCATCGCAAGTTAAATTTGAACGTATTTGCAGGCCGACGACGCCCGACACTCACGCGAAGACGCTGTGGCTAATAGCTTTGGCACATTCAGGAAGTCGTACGAACCAGTACAGTACATTACGCACACGCGAACGCTGTGTGTCCCCTCCCGTCCCGTCCACAGGGCCCTCAAACGTGGTAAAAATGGGCCCTCTTTGTTGGTGCACGGAGCCCATTGTCATAATCATCAATGTCATTGTTACTATCATTGACTCTTTGAATGGTTTTGCCAATCGAAAAAAATGTAAAATGAATTACAAATTATGACCGGAAAACCGTTTGATTTCAGAGGGTAAAACTAAAGAAGCATGTTGTTACATTTGTTTGAGTCCTAACCAAAACAGATATGCTCAGTCAACTGTTGTCCTGTCGAGCACATTTTAAGATAGTGAAGGAAATTTTCGCTCTGCATTTGACAGGTCAAAATTGATATTACAGTTCATATTTTGCAAGTATTTTTTTTAATCACATTTCACCTTCTTTTACTTTAGCTACGGATGCTCGACACAAGGATAAATGACTTTCCCAAATTTCTAGTTAGATGCATAATACGTGCGTCATGCGTGCGCATGCGCGAGACTCGGCGCACGACTGCAGTCTGTCAGTGGTCAATGGCGCGCGCATATTGTTCTACATGTTCTATGCGTTGTTCTATACGCGGACGCGTCATATCACGCATGTAGACAATCATGTGCCGTTCATTTTGTACACAAGCTCAGATGAGTCGTTGATCCTTGTGTAGAGGATCCGTGCTTCAACCCTTTTAGTTTCACATTTCTCTTATACAGCTGAAAGCCTAGCATTGCACCCTCTTTCACGCAATTTTAAGACGGACTTAGGTTCACAGCTCTCACCTTTTCTTACGTTCCTCCATGATCCTCCGTCTCCTGTCTTCGTCAGCAGCTCTCTGCGCTGTCTCTGGCTGCATCACCCAGATTGGCTGCGGCAGTTGCTCCTGGACGTAGAATGATGGAGTCTTCATAGAAGCTGTCTTGCTGGTTGAAAGGGCTTGTTGGAGCTCCTTCATGGCATCTTTGACATCCACCGGTTTAGGAGGTGGTAGGGTCTCTTTCACAGGTTTAGGGGGATACCTCCCAGCAACAGGACTTCCCAGATTGAGATTTTTGTAGCCTGGACTGAAATTAAACCTCTCAGGGAATTTGTCTGGCACCGATGCGCTGCCACCTCCACCACCACCAGACTTGGGCTCATCTTCTTCATCGGCATCTGAGAACTGGTCCTCCTCTGGGTGGGGTGGAAGATTGCCTGCACTGACATTGCTCTCAGCATGGCCAGCCAGACGAACGCCTACCACATCATACTCCATGGGACTGACGTTGGGCATGTTGGGCTTGCGCTGCTGATCCTGCTTAATTCCACCTACAGTAAGCTCTTGTGGTGTTGTTGGAGGGCTGGGACCCGAGTACTCAGATGATTGCCGACTGCTGTCTGGTTGGACGCCGCTGTCTGAGCCAGCACTCTGCTTGTTCTTGTCGTTGGACTTCCATAGATTGGCTAGCTCCCTAGCTGCTAGCCTGGCCAAGAGATTTTCATCAACACCAGTCGGCGGGATGACTGGAGCCCTGTCGTCGCTGTCAGTACTGCCATCAACATCCAGATCATACTTCCCTCCTGAAGAGGACCCTGCAAGATCTTCTTTACGAGTTGGATGCTGATGGGATGGGGTGCTGCCATCTTCAGCACTACCAGCGGCATACCCTTCATCGACTCTGTACTCGCCTTCATCTGCCTCGTCTTCACTGCTTGATTCACGATTTGCCATCTCGTAGCTGTTGCGACGTCTCAAGGATCGTGGCCTCTCCTGAGATACTGAGCCATTGACTGGTTTGCTTAACCTTTTGGTAGGAACATCCGGGCTAGTGGAGCCACCCATGCGCTCATCAAGGTAGGCTCCACACTCATCACAGTCATCAAAAACCACCTCCCCACTGGCACCGTCTGACAGTTCACTCACATTGAAGTTATACTTGTCAGCGACCCTGCCCCTCTGCAAGGCACTAGAACCAGGGTTGGCCCTTGGTGGATTATTAGCATTGGAGTTATTCCGTGGGGGCTCTGGCTGAGCTGCTTGAATTCGTGGTGAACTGCTGATTCGTTTGGCAGGTGGAGAGGATCTTTTGGGTGCCTGTGTCTTGGCGCCTGCTGGTTGTGGTGAAAGCTGGCCTGAATGCTGCGATGCTGACTGGGCCCTGCCTGGTGTACTCAATCCTCCACTGGACCTTTCAACTGCTGGTCTTAGTGATGACACAGCTGCATACTCCTCATTATGACGAGCACGCACCGGACTAGTCCTCTGCCCGGTAGGTGTTACATTCTTGACATTTTGTCCATTCTGAGTCCACCTGCCAGCTTCCTGAGCAGGATTAATGAAAGTACTAGAAGATAGGTTTTTCTCTAAATCAAAGATTTCCTTCATCTCGTCCTGAAATCGGGATTTCAAGGAGGCCACTGGCCTGGCCCCACCAGGAACAGGGAGTGGTTTTTGAGCCTCAGCTGGCTTCTCCATCGGCTTGTCTTGGTGCATCCTCTGTTGACTGACCTCATTCTTTGATTCAGGGGCTTGTCTTCTTTGAGCTTGTCCAGGACCAACTCCCCTAGGGTCGCTCTTACTCAGTTCGTATCTCTCCTGCTGCTTTTTTGCAGGGGCAGCTCTAGTAGGGGATGTTTTACCTGGTGGTGCTGCGGTCGATGTCTGTGCTGCTGGCTGCTGTCTTGTAGGCACTCGTCGTGTTGGGCTTCTTGGAGTTTGACCAGTTGGTTGCCTTGCGGTTGGCTTAGTACTCTTGGCATCTCTAGGTTGAGTTGTGGAGGCCAGTTGAGGTGGAGAAGTTGTACCTCTTTGGGAATGAGCAGTAGTACTGGTGTTTGCAGATGTACCGGTAGTAGGCCAAGGAGTTGGGTGCCCCAACCTCTGTGGACTCTTTGGACGGACAGTTTTAGGAGGGATGACCTCCTGATTGCTTGCAAGTTGTCGAACTGGTTTGTGAGTACTATCATTGTCTGACTTTGGTGCATTTATGGGCAGCTCTTCTCTACGCTCTGGGAATCTACTTACATTTGGGTGTACCACGTTGATGAATTTATTCTCCTTAGTAAAGTCTTTACTTGAATCTAGAGAGTCATCCTCAGCTTGTTCAGGGGTAAAGCTCTCATCAGCAGGAGGCTCATTTGGATAACCTCGGTCACTGAGAGCTGGACTAAAGTCCTCTTGATCTGCCTCAGCTGAATCACTCTGACTTTGATCAACGACGGCATGTGAGACTGCCATCTCTTCTCCATACCTCTCTATATCATAAGTGGCTTCTTTAAGTGGCAGACCATCTTGCTCTGCAGTTTCAAGCTGATCCTCAATCGGTTCTTCCTCGCAGATCTGATCCGGTTCACGGTGGCAGTCATATGCATCTGCTGTGTTCGACTGACTGAAATGAGTTGCTTGGTTATCTAGATGGGCCTGTGATACTGGCTCATAAGAATCACTCTCTGCTTGCTCCGACTGAGGCAGCTCCTCCTCTGGAGCAAACTGTGGCTTTGGCTGGGGCTCCCCCAGATAGAAATCTTCCACCTCCTCGAAGAAGTCCTCCCCTTCTGCTTCTTCTTCGTCCTCACTCCCATACTGCATCCCCTCCACCCTGGTGTCTCTGCTGAAATCCCCTTCAACTTCAGCAGCCATGTTATCTTCTTCTGCTCCTTCGCCCTCTCTAGGTGACCCCTCCTCCTGGTCGAGGGGGAGTTGCTGCTCATCCTGAGGGGCATCTTCGGCATAATGTCCCTCACTTGTGAGAATGTCCTCCTCTTCTGCCTCCACCTCCCCTTGGTAATCTCTGTCATTATCACTCTCTGTCATGTCCTCTCCTGTCATGCCTGTGTGGAACTGATTGGTTGGCTCTGCGTAGTACTCATTTGCATCCAGCTCTTGATGCAAGTTCTCCCTGGGTTGATGGCTTTCTTCCTCATTCTCGTAATACCCTTCCATCTGGTCCTCCTCCCCTTCCAAGGCACCATTCATCTCCTCTGGCACAACCTCCTCCCCGCACTGGGACTCTGACTTCTCCGACTCGGGCAGCTCTCCGTTGCTCCGAATCGACGAGGTGATGGCATCCATGTTGAGGTGAGCATCCAGGCTGGATTTGGGATTCACAATGTCACTCTCTGCATCCTCAAATGCATCGTCAAACTGGGCTGCATCACGCCTGGCCATGCTTGCACAACACAGCTACCGACTGCTATCCTGTACCAAATGACCAAAATATTGGACTGTATCAAAACCAAATGCAAATAGCAAAACATAGCACATGCATGTCCAGTAGAACACACATTGCATCTTTCTCACTATCCATCAACTACAAGTAAATCATGCATAACTGATGCCCCATCCGCTGAAAGATAGATGAAAATGTCACCAGAGCGAAGAAGTCTTGAATATCGTACGTACATGTACTGGGCAGCTGTCAAACACAAGAGATTAATAACCAGGTACATGTACAAGACATATGAGAAAACACTGTGCAAGTTGTTTATTTCTGCATCTGCATACGCACACTAATTACATGTACATGTACTACAGTTGCATGTCTTAATATGTCGATTGTTAACTGCTGGAACTATGTACCGAACGATGACTTCCATAATTTACAGAAAATCTATTTGACATGTTTTGTACCTGTGCACAAACTGTACTAACAATGTCTTGGGGAAAAAAAATAATTCATCAAGCAATTACAAAATTACAATCTGCATGTAGTCTTTAATACAAAAATGATAGAACTATAACAAATTAAAATACAACGAAGTGGTTTTTAATCAACCAAAACCATTCCTACACTGTACATGTACTTGTACAAGTATGTACCTACCGGTACATGAATGCATTAGTGGGCATGCATTGGAGTTTGGTAAATTAAAATTTGACCCAGCATTAGTGGGCATGCATTGGAGTTTGGTAAATTAAAATTTGACCCAGCATAATGTCGAGCTTACGAATTGCTGATTTGTTGGTAGTTAAAACCCTACCCCCTAAGGGTTCCTCAAGATTACCCTGCTAAATCCAACAGAGTCCAACGGTTACTTCCTGCTCAATCCAACAGAATCCAACTGTGCCTAGTTTTTAATTGTCTGCTGGTTCCAGCAGAGTCCAACATGGCGTTATTTATCAGTACCCAACAGAGTCCGACTCTGTATGTACATGTACATGTACAAGGGGTTTACTGCTCAATCCAACAGGCTCCAACGGATATTGTTGGATCCTGTTGGATTCAGCAGAGTTAGGGTGAAGAAAAGTTAGTCATCCATAACCCATTATGATGTATCACGGCCTTGAAAATGGCATTTCAGAAGGTGTGCCATTGCTGATGCTAGTACGCAACCAAATTTGGTGCAACTCTCTTTCTTTGCACATGTTTCATTTTTATCTCAAATACAAATGTACGTACATACCGGTAAAAACACAAGCAAGCATTGGGCTTAATATTTCTGTTTCTTTGATTCTGCACTTGGTACAATTCATCATATTCCACTGGATGGCCTCTTCACACACTTAAAATCTTGGGCACATTGCAAATGTACAATATATGCAACTGTCAGAGGACTACGCCATCAGACATGTACCGTACATGAACGTATAATGTTTCGAATATCACGCCGCAAAAACAACAGAGGCCTAATTTCCCTGGGGGAAAAATAACCACAGTTGCTAGCCAGTGGGTGTACAGTTCAGTACATCCGACTATCAAAATGCCAACAATTAAATACGGCGGGAAGCAGAACGCACGACACATGCAGAGTACAGACCTTGCATGATTAATTAATGGTTTCTCTATTACTAGGGGGGGAATTCAAAGGTAGATGGGGGTACTTTATAGTGTAAGGCTGCACCTGTATTGCATGGTTCGTGTGAGCCTGTCAATGCTTAATTACCACAACCACTCGCGCGCGCTGCTCATGTAAAAATTCATTGACTCTTTGGCCTCAGTGTGAGGTGGGGAGGGTGAGTGAGAGAGCTACAATACAAAGAATTTCCAGCACAAATCTTGTCTAATCAATTCTAGTGATCACAACAAAAAGGGGCTAATATACAAATGTACGTGTACATGTACTGCAGGGTTCATTATGTACAAGTACCTGTACCAATAGGTTGGTTTGGTCAATGTACCGGTACATGTCCATATGGGTAATTCTACGATAACTCACGTTACATTTATTAGGTGTCTTCCGTCTACTATGCACTGTTATTCTATACAGTCACAGTATTTGGGGTGGATTTTTCTCCCAGACGATCCCTTGAAATTAAACAACAAATGTTATAATAAGCTTAGGTCTGTTTGGCAATAAAAAAATTTCGGTAACTCACGTTACACAAAATTGGCAGTACTTTGCATTTGAAAGTTTCCTCTTACTGTAAACTGTTGGAGTGCCCTTACATCATTAGGTACCGTAGTACAGTAAGTCATATGCTAGGTACCACAACATTTTTTTTCTTCTAAATTCAAGCATGAAATCTCTAGGGGGACACATTTCAGTAACTCACGTTACAGTTTGTCCACCATCTTTGGTGCACAATAAAACCTGGTAACAAAATTGTGTTACTACGGTATTATATCACCCAAAAAAAACTTTAAGAATAATATAAGAACCTTTCTCTCTGCCTGAGAACATAAAACTCACAATCACACTTTTATTCTGCATGCAAAATCAAGGTGCCAAAATGTATAATTTTGGAATTATACCAGTATCTATGTATAATTTTTGCGCAAACCCCCTCCCCCACCAGATTTTTGACAAAAAAATAAATATGAAAAAAAAAAATACTTAACCATATCCCAACTCATTGACCATGTTGACATGCTACATGTACTCAAAATATAAAAGGTCTTGTTGTTCCCTTTAATTTGACACCACATTTGAGGTTGTGATGCTTGTAGTTCTGAAGATTTCATTTTCCAATCGTCAGCCATGCCCATTTTCTCATGGAATTGCCCCTATAATCATGTGCATAAATTTTGTATAATTTGGATTGATTGTAAGGCCGGAAACGCACATGTACGGTAATTCGGTACATGTACATACATACATACGTGTACATGATATCTGTTATGCCTAACAGACATGTACAAGTGTAGTCATGTACAATGTACAAATGTACCGGTATGTACATGTACTGTATGACCTATTGATGAATTGTTGGTTGTTGAGGCCTTGCAGTAATTACGGTAGTGGAGTGGGGCTGGGAAGGGGAAGGGGGTTCGTACTGGGCAGGGTATGGGATTACAAATACAATGTTTTAATCAGCTGAATGAATTTCTCATTTGCATGCTAATTAGTCCAATTTGCTGTGCAGTTCTTAATTAAGGCAAAAAAAAAATTAATCCTGCTTCCCGTTACATACACATCGGTATGTACATGTACAATGTATGTAGCTAGGAAATTATTTTTTTCTGGCCAATTTTATTGTATACGATCATCTTGAGGTGTCTGCGTGTAGTCAAGGGAAAAATGTTGTAATTGATGGTTTTCTGGGTATTTCTTCTCATTTTCCCTTTACAAAATTAGGGTAGGGGTTGTCAAAATAGGATACATGTACCGTAGCTACATGTGGGTAGGGTAACCGGAAGCAGAACTACTTTTTTGGGGGCCATGATTATCCCTTATTAAAGCCATTTAGGATTGTTTGCAATTACCCAGAGTACCCATCTAAATAGTGAAGAAAATAAACATAATCTATTATATTTATTAATAAAGTGTTGAAGAAAATGGGGGGGGGGTCAAAATGGGGGAAAGAAAAAAATGGGGGGAGGGGCAAACACCCCCCCCCCCCCCTTCAGTGATGCCACAGCATAATGCGGTGAAGGCCCGCCCACATGTACCGGTGCATGTGTGCACAAAACACGTACATATGTACATTTACAACCCAAGTTGACAATTAGTTTTTAATTCCTACATGTACACTGTACTTCAAGCATGTCACCATGTCCAATAAGCAGTAAAGATTGCAGGAAGTTGAAATGCCAGATATCATTTGTTGGGTGAAATTTGCACTTGAACTCCCGTGCATTCACATGTTCTCATTCTGCATCTGTCGCTCTTGATGGCAAATCACTCTGAAGAAAATAAGATATCTTTCTTTTCTTTGATTCTTGCTGTCAGACAATCAGAGTGACTTTTGTCTGACGCATTGGCTGTGTAAGGATTGCTGCGTGCTATCAGTAAACATAGAATGGTCAGCAGTGAGGCGGCGACACGAGATGATGATGGGAAAAGGGCCAGGGAGGGGGATTTATGTGCAGACTTCAAGTCAGTCTAAGATTCCAGCAACCTATCTAGTCAGTACATGGTCGTGAATATTTTAGCATAGTATACATGTAAGTAGGCATGAACACTAAATTATGAATCCGGGAGGATAGGGCCTACACATACATGTATGTACATGCTAGATAAATGGAGGCGTACATAAATACATGAGCGACGTACACTTCAGTTAATGTTATTCACATCTTGCTATGCTCTACCCGGAATATGGGGTCTACCCGATGTTCCTCAATACCTATATTCCCCAATAGGCCTACCGATGTTCCCCAAAATCCTTAGGATTAGGGTTAGGGTTAGGGATGGGGGAATATATTGGAGAACATAGGTATGCACCCAATCCAGATACAGTGTTATTTGCAGCATGTACCAGTACACATGTGTACATGTGCATGTAACCTGTGTACTCGGTATGAGAGGTGTCCTTGGGCAAGAGGTTTTATATTAAGAAACAAAGAACGAGCCTCCCACACGTGTAAATATTGTACAATAGGGATCATTAGAATACATGTAGTACATTTAAGGTACATGTATGTACCTCGGTATGTACACTGTATGTGGCTCGGAATTGTTAAATCACTGTTTTGTGTGGTTATTTCATCCGGCACACTACGGGTAATGTGCATGCCAAATATGTTACGTTTTAGGTGGGTTTGTGAAACCATAGAATGGTGAAACACAATGGTGATGTAACCAGCTAGTTTTTCTCAGCCACACAGGTAAATTTCTAATAGTGTGTCCTTAGTACATGTACCGGTACATGTGTACGGACACAGGTACATGTACATGTACCAGTATGTGCATAAGGGTACATTATGTGCATCATGTAGACAACTTTGTTGAATGTGGTAAGTGAACGTTTTATTTCTCCAATCTCCCCAGCAACAGTGCCTACACAATCTCTGAATGTCCACTTCAAGTAAAAGGTCTTCACCAGAAACTCAAGTGCACTAACGGAACGGAGGTAGTATGGCCTTGGGAAACCAGTGAACAGCCCATTGCATGTACATGTACATGTACATGTACATGTACTTGTATGGTAGACAGTTTAAGACTGTTTACACAGACAAGAAAAATCGTCAAATTTTGATGTGAGCACACACACAGCTGGAATACCCAAACTGGCTTATTGTACATGTAGGGCTGTGTAAATTCGATTATTTGAACTTTGATCAAGGGAGGATCCAAAGTTCTGGGGGGCCAAGAGGGCTCGAGCATTATGTTTTTTAAAAAGGGGTTCCAAGGGGATGAAGTACTGGTTCATAATATCATGCACTATTACCATATTGTAATATTAAAACTAAAAGGTACATGTATGTGTAGTTGATGGATTGCGACAGAGATGTACTGGTATAAAACATTTTAATTTCTTTCCTGAATATTTTTATAGGGGAGGGGTCGTCCATGCCCCCGTTGGCTCCCCCCCCCCCCTTTATGCCAATGACTTGGATCAAACGTGCAACACACCAGATAAGTTAAATACATACATGTACATGTACGTGCGCCAGCCTAAACTGCGTACGCCAGTTGGAGATTGCACACGGGATTTGCATGAACAGTGACCTTTATAAATATTAAGAACAACGTGAACATGTACAGTATGTATAGATATTTATAACTTTTTGATATACGTGTACATGTACCCGTATGTGTAGCTGACTGGCAGTTACTTGAAAGATATTAAGGATTCAAACTGTTAGGATTAAAATGGCATTTCTCTTCATCTTCGGAAGCCCACCCACATTTTTCGAATATTCCTATTGGAAAAACTGTTATCTGGATATCAGGTGGATGACCGAATATTATTCCTATTATCAAAATAATATATTCCACATGTACAGTGTATCTTAAACCACATCCTCTCTAAATGAGAAAGGCATGTTAAACTTGATCATTGTCTTCAATAACTTGCCCCAGGCTACGGACCTGGCTCCATCACTCCCCATCCACGCCTGGTGTGCTCTAGGGAGCGAGTACTGGCTTCCTAACTGGGTCAAATCAATGCTTAAGATTCTTATCACGTGGGGCTGCACATGCCCGCCTCAATTTCTTTAATTGCGGCACAAAATGAGGACTACGATGGAAATGTGATGTACAGTCATGGGCATAAATCCCGGGGGAATGGGGAGGATATATCCCCCCCCCCCCCCCAGACCGGGGTGGGAGTGGGTGAGCCATTGGATCATCCCCCCCCCCAAGATTTACCGGTGATAACCACCCCCCCAACACACACACAGCCTTACATACATGGTAAGACCTTTGTTAATTCCCCTTCTTTTGTTCTCCTTTGTTCCTATTGAAATCTCAAACTCCATAGCGTTTCCCTTAGGCAAAAAAAAAAAATCTCCGGTTTCTGGTATGGAGCTTGCCCCAAAAGTGGTGCAGCACGGGGCTTTTTTTTTTTTACTTGTGTTTTCTTCAAATGTCGGCTGATGACTGCAAATGGTGCCTGACAAAATTTAGTGCAAAATATATGGGAGCCCAGAGAGGCCACATAAAGCTCATACTCAATCGTAACCCCGTCTAAAAACACGTTGAAATTGTGCAGCAGGATTCCAGTCAAACCAGTGAGTTTGGCGGTTTTGAGACATCATCTTACATTGAAAAAAAACTTTTCAATTTTGCCGACGTGCATGGCGATGGCGACGCGTACATACCAGAAACTGGATTTTTTTTTTTTTTTGGCCTTATGGGGCAGATGGGGTAGATTTTTAAAGACTTCCTTGTGGGGTCTATTGTTCTATTACATGTACATGTACATGTACCGGTATGTATGTGTTCTATCCCATAAGGAACTCTAAAGGCGTACATTGTACATGTACACACACAGATTTATGCTACTTTGTACAGTCTCAATTTTGAGGCAGGCATGGCGGGCAAAACTAACTATCAGTATCATTCTTACATACTGTACATGCAATGCATACTTGTACATACCCCTGCTACGTGTACACAAAGTTCAAGTACATGGACATGTACTGGTACATGTCTCAATCAATATGATAAACAGCACCGACAAAGCCAAATAAAATTGGATAGATGATAAGAGCACAGAATGTGACACTGTCAGACACACCACGCCTTGCACATTAAGAATGCTCGAGCACTATGAAGTATGAGCGGTCTGCCTTTCTCTATTGAGCGGAAACATGAACGAACTCCAAGGTCATCATGAAGCGGCTACAGGCACCTGAAATGTGGTGTCTAATGCTGAATGCTCAGAATCAGCTGGAAAAGCAAAATGAGTAATGCATCGATCAGTACATGTCTGTAGAAGTGCAAGGGTAAGACTATCCTTAGAGAAATTAACTGCCGACAGACAAGTCCAATACTTTGGTCACAAAGTCAGACACAACAACCTGCAGAATGACATACAAACGGCAAAGATTCATGGGAAGGGAGACGGAGGGAAACAGAGGAGAAAGTGGACTGATGGATTCAAGGGATGGACCAAGCTCTTGGTGAAAGACTTAGACAATCAGGCCAGAGAAGGAGGCTCACAGCAATCATCCTGGGCAAAGCACTGAAAAGATCAATCTAGATCTCTAACAGAAAACTGAATGAGCTACACATTACATGTAAACATGGTAAAAGAAATTTGATTTGGAAACTCACATTGTACTAAGTATACATGTAGGTTACAATGTACATGTACATGTATACAATTCCTCTACAAACAGCTGTACACAGATGTACACATAGGCCCCCAATTATGTAAACTCTTCCACTGGCCTGCACCCGATTTCACGAAGCGCTGCGACACGTCGCAACCTGAGTTACGTCACAACTCGCGACACATCGTACGACCTATTTCTAGAAACTTGCGATGTGTTGAACGCATCATAAGTTCCTTGACTATACGGCTTAAAAACACATCGCAAGTTACGACGTGTCTAGCGGTCATCACAAAAACCGTAAGAAGCGTTAACTTTCAAGATGCATCAAGCCCCCTGTGAAATGTACAGGTACTACATGTACATGTATACATGTACATGTATGTGCACACAGTACACAGTGCATCATGTACATGTACAAACTACATACAGTATGTACAGTGTCACCATTCTAAATACAGCAAAATCCCTGAAAGCGTGGATTTTGAAAAATCTCTAGAATGTCATTTACCGATGTTTGTAAAGACTACAAAATGTAGGAGAATGGTCAATTCTATCCTGTAAATTAGACATTTTTTTCCAAAACTGATTATACACATGTGTGCCGAAGGATTGGGAGACTGATGATGAATTGCAAGAGAGTCAGCCCAAAATTCCTCCATTGTCATAGGTACAAGAGATTCCTTGAGAAAGCAGAACTACTGCACATTTGACGGCCATACATGTACAATGTACATGTACATGTACATGTACATGTACGTATACTTGTACATAATGTACATTGGGCATTTCGTTGGCGATGCATGCTGCTAATTATTAACTCAGACAAGTATGCATGTTCTGAACTAGACTGTAGCCTCAAGGGAATTCAAAACAACTGCAGTATTATTTATGAGTCCCTTTTTTGGTCAACAACAATCATGACAAAAGCATGAGTGGGCGGAGATCAAAGCATCCGATGGCTGGACAATACAATTCCCTCATTTGCACTGTGTTATTATTCTGCCAAGAAACGGGAAATGAAATTACAGGTTTGCGTAATTTTCAAGAAATGTGTCTTGTTATTGAGCAGTATTAGACTGTAGTATGTACTTGTGCTGTACAGTGCATACATACAATTTTTTTATAAAATAATTTTAATGATGAAATGAGGGTTTGATGATTTTGTCTGAATTGTGCGCAAGGGAATTGTGCTTTTAAGGGAATTGTGTCTTTTACATATTTTTGTGAAAGTGAAGCGACATACCTATACTAAAAAAATATTATAGAATCTACATCTTGCCTTACAATGTAATTAAAAGGGGTATTACGGCCTGAAATCCCCAAAAAATGCTATGGTGCACATTGTTTTTTTAATCCTATTTCAAAGAGGTCTGGTTGAAAGGAAACTAACCTAATGTCTTACCTTTCCCAAAAAAGAAAAAAAAACCAGTTGTGTATATCTGCTGCGGCTGACATTTTGTGGCATACGCATACATACGTACACGTACTTCCAGCCGTGTTCATTCAGTGTACATTACACGTTGTGTGTGTGTCACATAATATACACAGCACCAACTGAATGCAATGATCTGATACACCGTGCCCTCTGGAGACATGCACACAATAGGGAACAAAAGATTGTATATAGGGTAAACTGGGGTAAAAACGCCCGATTTTGAGGTTTTTGTTAAATATCTTAGTACTACATGGAGACACTAGGAAATAAATGTGTGGTTTTATGCAATACATGTCTCCTCTATCAGGTGCAAATATAATATCATGGTCATTATATTGATAAGGGAAAATTTTGCCCCCTTTTCGGGAGGAAGTTTGGCGGGCGTTTTTACCCGGGCCTCGGGGTAAAAACGCCCGCCCACATTTATAAAAAAAAAATTGCTATACCACAGGTTTCCCTGTAGTATAGTCATATTTTTGTAATTAATTTAATATGGAGGGATACTTCATCAAATACAAATAACTTTTCAAACACAACTGGTTAATTATAACTACAAACTTGATCGTTTGAAACAGGTATTTTTATGTGGAAGGAAGTGGAACATTAACGTACATAATTCGCCCATAACAAACTTGTAGGTTATGATAAAACCTGCCAATATTGAAAAATCTATTTCAATCTTGTTTAGCCAAATCATAGTTCCATGTTTTTTTGTATATTGTGCTTCTAGCCTACTGCTGGTAACCTAAGGCTTAATCAAAGGAGAACTACAGTACTAAGATACGCACATTTCTGTGACAACAAGACATATTTCTTAGAGAAAAGAAATTCGTTCATGGAGAAACTTCTACTCTGTAACCACAAGAAAGAGGAAATTGACAGTCATAAAAGACATACAATGTACAATTTGAAATCTGTGAGCAATACATCATGAATGAAACACGACCAAAAGAACCACCTCTAGTCTTCAAGATAATCTACACACCACACATCAAAACCCAGCAGCTAACAATAGTATTGCTGAAAGACTGACATTTAGTTCCGGAACACCTGAAATTACATGTATGCAATCTGTTTCCCAGCAAACCAATTCCTGCCTATAAAAGGCCAAAAATCTTAAAGGTGTACTTGTCAAATCAAGGTTTATCAATAACCAGGAATTGGACTCATTACAAGGTTCACACAAAATGTTATTAGATGCACTAATGTGTATCTATGCACCCTAACATTTGACACGACTAATTTAGCCGAATATAAAATACTGGATTTGGCTCACTACGGATGAAGCTCTGCTATTATAGCATGAGAGCAGAAACCGGTCCAGTTGGGTCTTAGACTGGAGCAATTTCTAGTCATTTTTACTTATTAAAAGTACACTCAAATCACCATAGAGGTGTTATTTTTTTTTCTTGAGAAAATGCCATGAGCTCATGATTTCCCAAGCATTCCCTAATAAATGCTAGTCTGAGTATCACCCGTTATCCACGGAGCCCAGACTCCTGTCTGACGTCTGATATATCAAAGCATGCATATTTATGCGATCTCGCGCCTCAGCCAATCGGAGTCAACTTTACTAAATCGGGACGTCATTTCATTTCCAAATCAGGACTAAACATTTGATTGGTCAATTCGAATACAGTGTTTTGTAATGCAACAACAGCCGGGCGCGTTATCGCGTAAAATGGTAACAGAGTGCGTGACGCAGGGCTTTTTAATCCATTGTCTATGATGCGCAACGGTGAATGACCGAAGACCCGATATACATGTAGAAAGTGCCCACTGATTGGTCAAAATCTAGGAAGTCAAGAGGCGGGGCCTTGCCTAATTAATCAGCGAATCTGCTCACATATCATAGACCCATGGCATTCGCCACTAAACAAATGCCAGATTCCTTGCCACTACGTAACGTCAGTTAGTGATGTACCGCCTACATGTACCTCCCCACTTCACACAATACACTGTCAGGGGCGGATCCAGGAGTTTTTGCGGGGGTGGGGGGGGGGGGAATTTCATCAGCAAAAAAAATCAGAAAATGTACACAGGTTTTTTTTCTCCGGACACTTTGCCTCTATAAAACCAAAAACTGGGGGGGTGGGGGAGAATATTCAAATTCGACGATTATTAACACTAGATTACAGAATGATGTACCGTATTTCGAACAGGCGGACATTATACCAGTATAATTTTTGTTAAGGTGTCACAGCAGGGTGGGGGGGGTGGGGGGGGGGGGGGTTCGCCTTATTTTTTGGGGAATTTGTATGATAATTTTTTTTTTTTTGACAGAGTGGGGGGGGGGGTGACCCCCCCGGATCCCCGCCTGACTGTTTAATATTTATGTAGTGGGACTCTTATAGCTAATACTTACTCATACAACAAATATAATGCTGTAGAAAGTTCTAACAATGAGGTTTTTGAAGATAAATGAGGCTGCAATAGAGTGTGATATCAAGAAAAGTACTGGGCGTTTTTACCCCGAGACCCCTGATTTTGCCTGGGGTAAAAACGCCCACTCAAAAAACATTATTAAGCAAATATTAAAATAGATTTTAATATTGTAATCATTTATAATTATGTTATTAACCCTTCTTAATATGGGTCTTTCTACAGTATTGGGTAATTTTGACGGACAAAGATTACACAAATGTTTTATTAAGAACCATCCATTGCAGAGTTACAAGTTATGTGTGATATTGTTGAGTATGTATTAAAGATATATCAGAAATAAAACGAAAACCATTGGTTGTTGTGTTTGTTTATTATTCACTTAACTCTGAAGAATGTGTCCCTAAAATGGTGCTAAATATTGTGACATTTCCTGAAAGGCAGGAAACTATTGCTTTTTCTCCGTTTCAGTCTCAGTATTAAACTAAATTGACAGTGTACGAAGAGTTGGAGTTTCCCCCCACATAAATAATATAAGATGCAACCGCTGCGAGCTCACTTGTTTATACACGCCGACTGTCAGGTGAGCCATTATCCACGTAACTGTGTCCGTCAAAATGTTACGTGGATAATCCCTTGCCAGATCGGAAAACCCAAGCCTTGTATCCCCACCTGGTTATGACTGTTTTATAGCTATGTTATCTTGTGTGAGGCACATATCATGACAGCGAATGTTTCCATGGAAAAGTTTCTCAAAACGGCCGACGAAATCTCAGTTCCAACTGTCCGTCAAATCGTTACGTGGATAATATCACGTTCATGCGCCAACTCAGAATTAGATAGATCCCCAGTTGACATCTTATGGTGTTCTCCCCTCACTGAGATGGGTTTCTGACGTGTTGTTCTTGAACAGTCTTTTCAACTTCCTGACGGATGTTTCATGTCTGGTATTCCGTCACCAGAGTTACGTGGATAATGGCCGTTACGTGGCTAATCATGACAAAGGTTTTTAAAACGTCTTAGCACAGCGAGACAGGACAAAATTGTTTAAAGTGATACAAGATGATGTCCAGTAACATCATGTTCAGTGTTCGAAGCTAGGTGAAATTAAATACAACTAAACGAGCTGATGACAAAAGAGACGGACACAATGACTGGTGTGTCATTACCCTTGTAACATGATACGGACATAAATGTGGATGCCGCAGCAAACCACGCAAAAAACAGCTACCCCGTGTAATTTTTTTGCACTGCAGGACTGAATGGTCCATGTCAATATTCAAGGGGAAATCTGAGGTGGTATTTGATGTAAAGAAACAGTTCATTTTCAACTAAAATCGGTTTTAACAATGTTAATGAACAGGGCACGAAAAGGTTCACCAAGGGGGGGGAATGTAAATTTGGAAACAGCCGTCGACTCGCGAGTCGCTAGCGATGCAGTGAAAGCCGCCATTTTTTTTCGCACTTTCGTGCCGCTGTCATGAGCGAAAGTTTGCCTCTCAAACTGGACTTTCCAAAAAAATCCAGGTGAGGATTCAACACTTAAAAATAGTTTAACGAATGTTAATGCATTCATACTCTTTTTCTGTGTGAATTTTTTTCTGTACGACTCGTTTTTTGGGGTAAAATCATTGGCTGTTTATGCCACAGGGCCTGTTGACAAGACTGAGTTGTGTGGAAAACGCACGTGTTGCGTGGCTGTTATGTGTAGGCTTTTAAGTGCAATACAGCTTGTCACAGTGTAGCGTTCGCAGAATGAAAACAACGACGTGGCGCGCGCACTTCAATTCAAAGTTTCTCCCAACTTTCCCGATACATGTAGCTTATTCTCTTTGTTGTGAATCTTCATGTTCATTAAGTTAAATACTAAGGAACTTTTTCTAAATAATACTTGCTGTTGACTACTTTAGTATCATAAATTTAGTCCGATTTTTTTTTTAATGGTTGTGTCCGGAAATTGGGCACAAAATCGGCTAAGTGTTCCCAGGCATGGCGCACTGGAACAAATCTTTTAAAAAATCCCAACTTGTTTTAAGATGATTGGAGTTGGGGTTATATGTGCATAACTGTTAAAAATAATTTTGTTGGAAATAAATAAATGTTTGAACGTCTGTCAGAATTCAGTTGTCTGTCTGTGCCTGTGTTTATTTATATTGCGTCCGTCAATGTTACGTGGATAATTCTGTGCTAATGCTAAATACCCTTTTTGAATGTGAGCCATATTATCAGACTGACTTGACAAACAACAAATTAAGCAGTTAGTAATGGACCACCAAACACTCAGTTATTGGCATGACATACTTCATGCATTTAATCATTGCCTTTCAATGGAAAGATAAACAAAATATATTGACCTTGTGAAAAATACAGTGATTCAGAGGGTGTTTCATATTTTTTTGGCCGAAAGGGAATTTGTGGGGAATTTTCTAGGGTGATATTATTTACAATGATCACTTGCACTTTAAAAACACACATACCACAATTGATCAAATACCTTGCTTGACTGCTGGGACTACCAAGGTGTCCGTCCCCGTTACATAGGTAATACCCCTTAAAGGCAGTACACAAAACCCCTAATTTTTTTATTGTACAAGAGAAAGTTATCTTTTTGCTACTTTTTCTGAAAAGGTGACTGTTCCCTCAATTCATGTTTGAGTCTTTAAATCTTCTCTAAGCAATTTCAATTTTGAGGTAAATGTCACACTCTTTTACCCAATACTGTAGAAAGACCCATATATATCAACTAAAGAATAATAAAAATATAAGATACTTTTTTTATACAATAATTTTAAGTGATATAGGCTAAACCTTCGACGGCCATTTTTTAAAACTTTTTTTTAATTTATATTTTTTTCAACAGCACCTACATACCCTTCAAATATGTTAATGAATTTAATTCTTTTTATTATTAGTTTTTAACCACATTGTACTTATTAAAAATATATTCCATTGAACAATTCATCTTGTCATTTTTTACTAGCAGTGGAAACAAGTCAAGTGGGCGTTTTTACCCCATGGGCGTTTTTACCCCAGTTTACCCTATATGTCTCCACAAGGCAATTTCCACAGATGAATACATCTCCACAAGGTTTTCACGAATATGGATTTTACTCAAAAACTAGGAATTTCCAAGGTATCTTGATCAGTCGCAAATGGTAGAGTTTTAGAAAGGGGATATTAAGTCTGAATTTTAGCCAAGGAAATTAATTCTGGTTAAAATAAGATCATTTTGAAACTGTACCAAAGAAAAATATAAAACTCCCTGCTGAACATATATGTTGTATCATACGGCACATGAACTACCGGTACATTATGTGATGTACGTACATGTATATATTCAGGTACATGTACCCGGTACATCAGATGTACGTACATGTACCGGTTATATGGAAAAGTGCACGTCACGTACATGTACACTTAGATGTACGGTATGTACACTCATGGATTTTCCCACCAGTACTTCCATTGTACACTGCATACAACAAAACGCGTGTACAGGTCTGTATGAAAGTACAAATTTATACGTGCTAGATGTTCACATGCACATGTACATGTAGCTACCAACCTTCATTAGGGAACCAGTGGCATTCACGGTTGATCCATAACCAGCATCCATTCCACGGACAACGGAACCAATTAAACGTAACTGATACGTCAAGAAGATGTTGATGGAAACCCCTTCTCCATATCCTGTTAACGCACCGTCGTGAATGCAATAAGCAGAGAGGATGTAACGCACGTGACAAGAATAATGGCAGGGCCACTTCAGCTTTTGCCTGGCCAGTTATTAAAAAAAACCTGCAAATGTTGCTGTTGAACTGTTTGGAGAGGGGTTGCATTTTTGGAATACAGTAAATGTAAATACTGTATACATACAGCACATCTCAAAATACCCGCAACTTCTTTTTGCGAGGCTCTAGCGTCGGCGCGGAATCACGTACCGCCATTATTTTTATACTATTTTAAAGCTTGGAATCTTAACTTCATCCCTGGCGAGTATTGGTTTGATATTTAAAAGAGTTTTAAAATTATGCATGTTCAAATAAAGGCATGTCAAAAAAAACTCAACCGATTTCAAGGAAAATCGATGATGCAGTACAGGTACAACAGATGCATAATTCGAGTCACACTTTGAGTGTGCTTTTTGAATAGGTACCCGTACATACCGAGTACTTGCACTTGAATTTCAAAACTGAACTTGAAATGAAGAACAATATTGTGAATTTATTTAAGAATAGGAAACACAGAAAGTAAAAGGTAACGAGATCGTCACATCGAACCATTTCCACATTAGAAAAAATGCGCATGATTGATTTTCCTTGAAATCGGATGAGTTTGTTTTTGACATGCCTTTATTTGAACACGAATCATTTCAAAACCCTTCTGAAGTCTGAACATCAAATCAATACTTACCAGGGATTAAAACAAAAATATATTTTGTTGGCCTTTTTTTTAACTGTTTGGTCATTTAATTTCAAGGGATCTTCTGTGAGAAAAATCCACCCTCAATGCTTTGACTTTGTAGAATACCAAGCACAGATTTGAAAAAAGACCCCCTCTAAAAAGTAATGTGAGTTACAATGGAATTGCCCATACATACATTTACCTGTATTATTTAATAAGGCCTCATTCTACTATGTACATAAAGGCCGGTTCATACTAGGTGCGAAAGTGAATGCGAATGTTAACTTGTGACATCAGGGCAAGTTTTTGTGCTGCGAATTCGCAAAAAGCTGAACACATTTCAACTCCGGCAAATTTCGCAGCGAATGCTTTGCGACGTCAAATTTGCATCACTCATAAGACAGAGCAATTGAATGGATGTAAATGTAGGCCTACTACATGTATGTCCACATACCGTAAAAAATATTAACACCACATACATTTTTGTAAAAATTTGAAAAATAACACCACATTTTCTGTGAAATTTAAAAGGCAAAGAATGCAATAAAGTGACTAACACTGTCTCCCCGGCAAGCAAAGGCCATTTCATCCAATCACAACGGGTAGACTCAAGAGATTCGCATTCAGAGTACGTACTGCCATCATCCTTGACGAACCAAGCTCCGCAGAAATGATGACTTAATGACCAGCCCTGACACGGCCTCCCCAATGAGACATTCCTCGGTCCAAGGGAAATACCGAAGTGCACGGGATAGACCTGTTTTCGTCATTCCCTCCGATTCATCCTTTAACGATGACGCATTCGTGTCCTTTACTCTCTCTTCTAACCCCCCCCCCCCCCCTTTTATTTCAATCCTTTTTGTGGTTTTGTGCAAACGAGACGTGGGATTGATCCGTCGCACGTTCAGCCGAGTGTAAGGTACAGTTTTGCTGCAAGGGCAATACACGGTCCGTGGCAATGTCCCATTGATCAGGGCAAAGATGTTAAAAAGCTAGCGTGGGCCTGCATCCTAGGAAATGATATGAATGAATGCATGGCAACATCCAACAGTCAAGAAGCAATATCACACTCTCCAATATTCGTGTATGATTAGGGTGGTGCATAATAATAAACACATTTTAGCTAAACTGTCCATGTACATACATGAAGGTGTAACAAATAGAATGTTCATATGTCATGTTATGACTACATGCATGAAGTTCATCACAGCATCCATACATGAATAGTACAGTGTCTGCAAAATATACCAAACAGTCTGTGGAGATGTAATGAACAAATGATACACAAAACTGGAACTACTGTGCAAATGACTGTGATTTCAATACCATTTCATTTGTGTAATAATACACACTTACATGTATACTCCATGAAGATGTGTACAAGTACATGTACATCTCATGATGTATTCATGATGTACATGTACATGTGTACATGTATGTCACATCGTTACCTGTTTAAATCAACAGGAATGTAGTAGATGAAGGGGAGGGTTTCATATTTTTGAGGGAAATTGTGTTAAAACAATGATGAATACAACAAAATGCAAGACGAAAATAAAGATGGTAATCACATACACCGTGTGCAAAAATTGCAATTAAAGGGAATTAAGGGACATCAGAGACTTAAATCCCCGAAAATGTTATGTTCTGGATTGTAAGGTCTGGTTGAAAGGAAACCAACCTAAGATGTCTTACCATTCCCGAGAAAAGACGGAAAAACCTGGTAGTTTCAAAATCCTCATGTGCTTCAACACCGTTCATCCTCAATCCTCCAAAAATCCTCATGTTTCTCATACACCATTAATCCTCAATCCTCCCAAATCCTCCGAAATCCTCCATAACTGCCAGGAGGATTTTGGAGGATCGTGGTGGGTTAGGGATAGCTATGGGACGGTTGTGTGGATCTCACTTTTAAATGCTCTTTCCAATTAACATCGTTTCGTTTAAAACATGTTTTGTAGCCCACTACCGGTAGGTGTCTCTCAAATGATTTCACTTGCTACAGATTGCCACGTGCATCGGCATTTTGTGCATCAAATTGGCGTGACGCCCATCAGCTGCTCCATATTTGGAAGAAATTTCGAGCAACATGCGTGCGTGCTTAGAACATTTTGCAAACTGCGCGCACATGCACCAGATGGCGTTCAAAACACAGTTGTAATTTTTCTACGAAGATGGCATCCTACATGTATGAGAGAGATCTATCGGGCGTGTTCCAAGACATGATGTCCCTTTAATTCGTATGGCATCAACAGAAACATATGTTTTTTTGCATTTGATAAATAACACCCTAAGGACTTAAATTAAAGAGGGGCCTGTACATGTATGTAAATTGCATTTGCCACTCTACCTTTAATGGTAAATTTGGAATTCAGCCGAAGAGGAAAATGCCAGACAGGTTATGGCCTCTGCACGTTGCCTTCATGCCTTGCCAAATAAACTAGATACTCTAGTCAGGCCAAAGGTGTCATAGTGTCCGTGACAGAGGCATTCGTGCGAAGCAAATAGTCTCAATATTTATGGAATTTTTCCCCTTATAAATAATCCAGCCTAAGTTTCTCTGGTAATAAAATGCTGGCAATACGGAGGATTCATTTCCCGGCTTACATATAGCTTAATTATGCTCAGTTGTAGTGTGGTGTTTAAATTTTTTATTATTTTTTTGAAATTACAAAGTTTTAGGATGTATAGGCCTATGGTACTTAAATATAACGGTACACTGTAAATCAATTGGGAGCTACCAAACACTGCCAAAGAAGAAAAGATATTTCAAAAGTATAGAATTTGTAGACAATACCAGATACATGTACCTATGCCCATGGATGATCAAACAAACATGTAAGATTTTTCTTGAAGAAAGCCCGGAGTGGGATGTATGATCGATACATTGTATGTAATAAAAGAAGTGTGTGGTCGCATGTCATGTTTTGTATCGATAGGGTGATTTCATATGATTCAACCCAGCGTGATAAGAAAGTGAATACATGTGTACATGTACATGAACATCTACACGAACAATACATCTTTGCTAATTACATGTACCGTAATTTTTGGAATATAAGCCGCGGCTTATACGTTGAATTTGCCCATGAAAATGTTTACTGCGGCTTATACACAGGGCGGCTTATACGCCGAGCCGTGAAGAATAAAAATGATGTTCAAATGGATATTTAATGTACTGGTATTTATAAGGAAAGATCTGTTGCTGAAATGAATATCAATTAAAAAAGTCATAAACAAACCGAAAGCACGTCCAACGAAAAGGTACCGAGCGGTAAAAAGTACGGCTAGCGAAAGCTGTCTCTTTGACATCGACATCGACATCGACAACCGGCCGTACATGATTCTAGTGCAGTGTTGCATGCATGCTGCATGCCTTTCCCATGGACCACACCATTTGTTGTAATAAAGGGGTGTACTTTCTTGGGAACAATAATTACCAATATTTCTGCTGTTTAAAAACAGAAAAAAAGATAACTAATACTTTTTATGAAATTCCAAATATTTCTCTATTCAATAATCAGCTGTTAAATGTCACAATATATTTTTTTTTTCTTGAAATGTATTCAAGAAACGATGTAAAACTCAAAGCAGGGGCTAAAAATCACCCCTTACGAAATGAATGGATTCGTCCATAAAATTTTCAGCATCGTGTTGACTATTTTCAAAGAAAGTTACGATCGCAACTTGAATTTTGACGTTAGTAATCACAACAATTTGATACGTTTTGTTATAAAAACAGACCTGTTTATTCTTAGGACAAAACAAATCAGCATCTGTTGCCACAAAGCAGCATTTGTAGCCTCCAGTCAGACGACACACGGTGGGTTACATATCTCAAGTGCTGGGGGAAAATGTTATCATTTGCCGGCGCTAGCTGCTGGGCCATGCGCTAACGTTTAAGGCTGGGGACCGGACGGGGCACCCGGCAGTAATTCCCGGTGTTTATTTCTCATCATCAATTTCCATATTTGTTTGTATTATTGTAAGAGTATCAACTGTGAATGATTTGATATAACTTTTGTGGCCCTTTTTATAGCTTTCGTAGTGTAAATGGAACTGGTTCAGAGCATTTTGACTAGAATTTGGAGGCCCTACAAAATTGAAACCACTGCTGTCGGTGCGGCTTATACGCCGGTGCGGCTTATACGCCGACTTCAAATCTTAATTTGCAGATTTTTGCGTACTGCGGCTTATACGCCGCGCGGCTTATATTCCGAAAATTACGGTACTTGTACTCAATCAATGTACAATTTAAACAATAGGCTCACAAACTTTTAACATGTTTACATAGTAAAAATTTTATTTCATTCATTAAAAATTAACTACACATAACATGTACTTGTGGGCTAAAGTCAGTTCGCACTAAATTAGTTTTAAAGTTTACAGGAAGATTCCCAAATTTGCAAGAAGTGCATTGAGTGCAGGCCTGGTGCACCGAGGGTGGAAGCCTGATCTGCTGTGATTTCTGCTGCAACGCCTTCTGCACGAAGTGCATAAAGTGCAACCTGGTGCACGGAGGGTGAAAGCCTCATCTGCTGTGCTTTCTGCTGTTTTGCTTTCTGCAAAACAACCTGGTGCACCGGGGGTGGAAGCCTCATCTGCTGTATGATATACCGGTACCGGTATCTGCTGCAACGCCTTCTGCAAGAGGTGCATCAAGCACAACCTGGTGCACGGAGGGTGAAAGCCTCATCTGCTGTGCTTTCTGCTGTTTTGCTTTCTGCAAGAGGTGCATCAAGCACAACCTGGTGCACCGAGGGTGGAAGCCTCATCTGCTGTATGATATACCAGTTTCTGCTGCAACGCCTTCTGCAAGAGGTGCATCAAGCACAACCTGGTGCACGGAGGGTGGAAGCCTCATCTGCTGTGCTTTCTGCTGTTTTGCTTTCTGCAAGAGGTGCATCAAGCACAACCTGGTGCACGGAGGGTGGAAGCCTCATCTGCTGGGATTTCTGCTGTTTTGCTTTCTGCAAGAGGTGCATCAAGCACAACCTGGTGCGCCAAGGGTGGAAGCCTCATCTGCTGTATGATATACCGGTATCTGCTGCAACGCCTTCTGCAAGAGGTGCATCAAGCACAACCTGGTGCACGGAGGTTGGAAGCCTCATCTGCTGTGATTTCTGCTGAAATGTCTTAGAATGCAAGAAGTGCATCAAGCGCAACGTGGTGCGCCAAGGGTGGAAGCCTCATCTGCTGTGATTTCTGCTGTGACAACCCCTTCTGCAAGAAGTGCATGAAGTGTTACCTGGTGCGCTGATGTTGGAAGTCTCCTCCACTGTGATTTCTGCTGCAACACCTGCAAGAAGTGCATCAAGTGCAACCTGGTAAACCGAGGGTGGGAGCCTCATCTGCTGGGATTTCTGCTGTTTTGCTTTCTGCAAGAGGTGCATCAAGCACAACCTGGTGCACTGAGGCTGGAAGCCTCATCTGCTGTGATTTCTGTTGTGACAATGCCTTCTGCAAGAAGTGCATGAGGTGTTACCTGGTGGGCTGACGTTGGAAGTCTCCTCTACTGTGATTTCTGCTGCAACGTCTTCTGCAAGAAGTGCATCAAGTGCAACCTGGTGCACCAAGGGTGGATGCCTCATCTGCTGTGATTTCTGATGTCATGCCTTTTGCAAGAAGGGCATCAATCACAACCTGGTAAACCGAGGGTGGAAGCCCTATCTGCTGTGATTTCTGCTGCAACGTCTTCAAGAAGTGCATCAAGCGCAACCTTGTTATATTTGTAGTCGGTTTCCCCAATGCACTTTTTCCTTGTGATTTTTACTGTGCTCTACATTACGGAAGTATGTATTAAATAATTTAGCAATGTATGCAGGGCCCCCACGGAAACCATTAATTAAACTGTCTGGGAAAACCCTGGCTAGAGAAATGTAACATAAATCAATAGTGTTCATGTACTCACTAATTCCATGTTGAACATCATCAATGAGGTATGAAAAACAGCGAAATACAAAGGGTAATTCAGCCAAAGAATATCACAGAAAGATACATGGAGAGCTGGGGACTAGGGGCAGAATAACAAAACATGTGAATTTTACTTTTCTTCATTTTGACCGACAATTATACGTGATGGGAAAGCAAAATATCCCCCTGGATGGTAACTTTCACATTTCTTAGCCAACAATTTCACACTTTATTATTCCTTTCAGCCAAGACCTTTGTTCACCCGCGACAAATTTGAAGCAAAAACCTCAGCGAAGTACATCTGTGGGTATTAAAATCTATATCCTGTTCTACCAATTTGCATCTATTTCCAACTTGTTTGTTCTGACCGGGAGCCCCACTGTGTGTACATGTAGGTGTACACTCTGCAAGGAGCCCGGCTTTTAATGATTTCTGCAAACATCTGGTGGAAAATGATCAGGGCGTATTGACAGGTTTTTCTGAATAAATTGAGGCAGGAAAAAAAAGCCAAAACCTAGGACTGGGAGAAAGCTGGGAAAATGCTGGCTTCTTGCACGCTCTGTTGAATCAAGTACATGTAACTACCGGTACATGTACACATACCGGTACATGTACATGTACCGTATGACCACTAAAGGGTGGAGAGTTTGAGCGTTTGTCAAAATAATTTGTAGACAAAGTATCAAAAGAAACACAGAGTCAGTGGAAACAGAAGCATTTTCTTGCACTGAGAGACCAGAGGAATTAAAGAAATATATTCAATGGCATTGTGGTAAATTGTCTTGTTCACACGAAAATCAAACACGTCATAATTCTTAGTAGAAAGGACAAATGCGTGAGTTTGATATCAATAAACCACACCAGGAAACTGACTTAACTGTACCGTACATGTATGCACGTGTATCATGAAAATTCATAATAATCTGTTTTATTACTTTGGGCATAGAGCCTTCTTCAGGCAATCCCTTACTACCCTTGCCGAAGTGTGCAGTACATGTTTTGCCAACTTATGTAAAGAAGACATCCTTTTCCTAAAAACAATTTATTCAATATTGACACTGTGATTTAACTACTCGAACTGTTAAAGTTAACCCCTCATGGCTCAATGCCTTCAACGTGGCCACCACCTCTTTACACAAAAAGCTCTGCACAACATCGCATATCGCCAACCGCCCGTCTTACCTTTGCATAACAAACCAGCCAGAGCCAGCAACCAGTTACTTTTGCGCAAACTTGGCACAGGGTATGTTTTGACCCTTGACAGAATAACAATGAATGCTCAGTCATCCATGGCCACAGACACACAATCAAAGTATCATTGGAAAGAGGACACATTGGCATTTCCAATGATCTGTAACTATTTGGAAATATTTATTAGATTTTTTATAAACAACATTTACGTATGGGTTTTCTTTTTTTTTATACACCCTGTACATGTAATGTGTATGTAGTGCCATGGCGAACAAAGTCAACCACCTCCCACCCCCCTTCAAACACCCCCCCCCCCCACAAATTTATCTCAGTCAGCAGTTGCAGCATCATTTGGCAAACGAACCACCAAATCAAAGTCACAGAACACCACCGGCATTGCTAGTGGGCGAGTATGAAACACTCTCAACCTCCCCCTCCTCCCCCTCCAAAAGAAAATTATGCCTGTCAGCAAGTATGGCGTGACAAATATACGTTCCTCCACCCATCTTCATTAATGATAGTGTCAAAAAAGATTGTCCACTTTGAACAGCGACCCTATAAGTCAGATGCTGTTCAGCAACCCCCCCCCCCCTCCCCCACTTTTTAGCACAGATGGCCTTTCAGCAAATTGTTCTTACATGTAAATTCCCCACCCCCTTCAAATTGGTCTGGCAACGCCCCTGTGCACACATCAGACACTGCTCAATGCCTAAATTACACTATAGGGATCCGGACATGCAATGTAAACAGTCATGATAATACATACACAAACACCGGAAAATTAATAGAAGAAAGACAACATAATAACAACATAGAACTGAAAAACTGATTTTATGCAGGTACAGTGTTGCAGAGTTCACTGGTTCAAATCCCACTTCAAATACAAAGGTATTTTTTTAAGCAAATTTGACAAACTTGAAATATTATTAAAGTCAATAGGAGTTTAAATGTGTTCATATTGGACAAATTCACCGTTGAAATAGCATGGTATTACAAACTTGAAATTCCCTTTTATGCAAAATATATGAACCAACTTTCAGTTAATTTCTTTGTTCAACTGAAAATTATGTAGAGATGATATTACATACAAATGTTTATGTTCTCCATCATTAATGTACCAGTAGAACAGGTCAAATGCTTGTTTAGGAATTCACAAACATCCATGAAGACCAATGTACTTGCACCGCGTACATGTACATGTATGTGCTGTCCATGTACCGGTATGTACAATAAACTAACAATTGTTCATTAATTAACATGTAACATATCCTTGTAACACAAAAACGTGTGCAATATGTACATGTACACTAGTACATACAGTGAAATCTCAATTTGTCAAACTCTGATAACTCAAAACAAATGTTAAGTCAAACAAAGAATCCATTCCTTTCAGTAGTATAACAATGACACAACCCTGATTAACTCAAAACTCTGCTTAATTAATTAAGTCAAAGTTTGAACCTCTTCCCTTGAGGTTTGACTTACATGTATCAAGATTTCACTGTATTCATGGTATTTGCATACAGCTGACTCATGTACATGTACCTGTACATGCCTTGTGCCCGCAAAATTCCAGTCAATAAATAAAAATCTGAACCAGTCTTTCAGGTACTATACAAACAAAATAGTCAATGCAGCAGTCTTAAGGCCTACAGCAAAAATAGCTCTAAAATTATTGTTGCACTTCAAAAATTCTGTACATACCGGTACCTGTACATTTGTGCAAGAAAATGCAATGATCTCTTCAAAAAGACATTACGACAATGGGTCATCAGAATGCTAGGATGATTCAGGCACGGTTAGGGTTAGGGTGTTCATGTACGAACATACATGTAAGACCTGCACAGACATGCACATACAGCATTGTTTCTGTGTCACTAGAAACAGCATGCTAAGTACATGAAGTATTGAACATGTCCCCGTACCATGTCATAATCCTTGGATGTTCATTGTGCGTAGGTATCAACCTCCTCCAATCAATAAGCAGAGATGATTACTCATCCTGACTGCATTCTGAGTGTTCTCCACTTGTCTCAATACACACAAAATGTACACTGTATGCATCACGGTATAGTCTGGTTCAACCTTCTTGACCGTTGACCCTACCGGTAACTCCTCAGGCATTTTTGGCTGAATCCTCCAAAATCCTCTGCTGTGCAGGAACCTAACGGCATATTCTTTCTGGTTGTCTTTTTCTACATTAAAATGGCTACAACTAGTGGCTAGGCTGTGTGCATGTGTACCTTTGTCAATCCTGCAAAATCTTTCTGAACCTACAGGATTTTGATAGGATTAGGGTTAACCTACTGGTATTAGAATTACTGTGATATTCATTTGATGACATGGCTGGCTTGGATCCTGGGCATCATCCTACAAAGGTTGAGTGTTTTGATTCTAAATTAAAATTTCCAACCACCCCAACCCTTCAAATTCCAACTGGCAACTGCATGCTTTTTTTTAAATCTGTTGGAGTGAGTACTGCACTAGTAATTAACTAAGTGCTTTACATAGGGTCAGGCATACCACCATAATCAGAGTCAAGGGGGTTGGGGTTAAAATGCGCTTTGAGTCAAGTTACTGTTCCACTGAAAAAAAATACAATCATTGCCAAAATTTAATATACCTCACTAGATTAATCACTGCACGGTACAAAAAATTGTTGTGAACACCTTTTCTTCAATGGATTTTAAACCAATAATTATGACATACATGTGCAGGTACATGTACTGTACATGTACATGTCAATGTACATGCACATGACCTTTACAGGCCTCACACTCATGCAAGGTATGCCTGATAAGGTTCGATGTAAAAATTCATCTCATAAATAGAAGTGCAATTATTTTTCTTTACAAATCGGATTCAGCTTATAATCTGTGTCGGTATCTCCAGATATATCTTTTCCTCTAGGCCTAGTATCAGCATCAATACTCCCACTAACTTCAGTGCATTGCTCCCAGGACTGATCAGTGATAAGGCAAATAAGCTTGGCACACCAGGTGGAGCTGACTTTTGACCTTTGACCTTGCAAGCTGTAAAAGCGCTGGAATATATACCTAGCCCCTGCTTGTCTATTAGGGTTTACTTTACTTCAGAGATTAACTGTTTTAAGGATGTGACATTTACACGTTTAACATTCAACCTAAAACAAAAACCAAAATCAGTGTACAAATTTTCCAACACGTTAAAACAAAACCCAAATTATAACAAAGGAACCTCTGTTTTTCCTTCGAGTTAAACATACACTGACTGGCATGCAAAAGATTTATGCACCAGCTTTACGTTTTTAAAAAATTGAAATATCATCCCATTTAGAAATTTATTGACCATCCATGGTCAATAAATTGTGTTATTGGCTTGTGTCATTGTCTTAGTCAGTAATATTCAACCTTCCAACACTAAACATCCTATCCTTCAAGGAAAAAAAAAACATGCTGCTTCTCGACATACTTCGCGACGTTAAACCGCCATCTTCAATTCCATATTCATGAGCTCATGAATATCATTATTCTAACCAGTTAAGTAGAAAAGACACCATTTTATTTTCATTATCATATTTTTGTAAATCAAAAGAATACATGTACTCTCCTCAAGTACATATTTAATTATTAAATCTTGTTAAAATTTGGCAAAAATTGTTTTATTTAGGACCTCTGACTGACAATTTTCTTTATTAAAAATCAGTGTTTTTACTCACCAACATCCGATTTTCAACCCACAGGCAATGGGGATTGTGGCGTTCAGGACCCTGTTCCTGTAAGAGAACGAAAAATCCACTTTTAACTTTTTGGACTCCCCTAAGTAGATGACGATGACACCATGATGAATATCTGCAGGATTAATTTTGTGGAAAGAGGGCAGGGTGTTTGATTTTTGAGGGAAATTATAGGGAAAAACTTACGATAACAACTATGCAGCAACAACATAAGACAGAGACAAGGTTGAGTCTACGACTCCTCGGGGACATGTATACATACATGTATGTACGTGTACACAAACCCGCATGCGCCATGCATGACGTATGTTACATCAAAGATACAATCTTCAATTTTGAACGTTATCATGACGACAACAAGATGGGCTAGGGAGAGCACAGAACTCAATGGTAAATTTCACTTTTCATCCAGATCGTAAGTACCTCGATCTTACTAGATTCATTGATCTCTACTTGTGTCTCAGGTGGTGTATTTAGTAATTCTATGGCCATTTTGAGGGTCAAATCTGATG
Source organism: Patiria pectinifera (assembly GCA_029964075.1). Taxonomy (NCBI): domain Eukaryota; kingdom Metazoa; phylum Echinodermata; class Asteroidea; order Valvatida; family Asterinidae; genus Patiria; species Patiria pectinifera. Next base: position 8,168,910 of record CM057129.1, on the reverse strand, counting down.
TGTTCATTGGCAAATGGTTGGGTTGGTTTTTTTTATTTGAAACACCATGTCTGCCAATGCCATTCACTCAGACCCTACTAATAATATTGCCAGACCATGTCTGAATGTTAAAAAGTTTGGTCCAAGTTACTCCGATTAGGAAAGAATGCAGTATCCTTACGCCACTTCAGCAGTTGTGTACAAAGTCTATGGAGAGTCAAACAAAAAATTCTAAGTATTTCCTAACAAAATTGGAAATGTTTCTCAGTCCCAGATTCATGTCTTATCATCATTTTTGCAATGACTGACCTTTGCTGAGATGATATATGAAGATAAAAGTGGCGTTAGATTGCAACATTCTTTTCTAATCTTTCCCTGCAGTGACCTACCGGTAATCACCAGCCATCAGAACGCGATAACTTGTCCTAAAATGTCAGGAAAGATTCCCATATCTGGCCATCGCTTGTCACCCTGTGCACAAACCCTAGGCTATAATCATGATAATTTTAGAGGCTAATCGCAAATAGCAAAATACACTGCTGCGCAAAGCATTATGGGCAGGATAAGGGGGCAAAGAACCACGCACGAACGCCGAGTTTGAACGGGCACGCCGTCGCTGTTGTGATGCTCTCGGATTTTGCTATTTGCGATCACTCCGCCGCCGGATAAGGCTTATGACTAGTAATATGAGACTGGTCTGAAAATTTGTTTTCTCAGTAAATACTTCAATATTTTCCCTGCTAATTTTGACTTTTTAGGACATATTATCACTTTCTGATGGCTGATAGTGCACTGAAGGGAAAAATTAGTGATGGCCAGATAGGCCCTATGTGAATTTTTCCAAAAGTCAAATTATATAGCAGGGAAAATATTGAAGCATTTATTTTAGGCCTAGCCTACTGAGAAATTTTCAGAAAACATTTGGAATTTTTCAGACAAGTCTCATAGGGTTTGTGCACAGGGTGTCAAGTGATGTCCAGTAAGTATGAAACTCTTTCCGGTCCAAAACCATAATTTTACCCCTGAGAAAGAGCTTGTCCGGAAATTGGACAACTGATATGAGTGACATGAGCCAATCAATGGCACGCATTGTATGCAAAGCTAAGGCAAAGCAAAGCCAAAGCTGACAAAAAAACATTAAAAAATGGGTGCAGCATTCGATCAGTATTCAGTTTTTCACCAAGTCACAAAATAGGTTAAGAGTGACATGCAAGCGTAACCTACCTAACGATGAGAATATCTTGCTGGATTTGAAAATCTTGAACTGCGTTAACTGGATAAAATTCAGGATGCGACGACACACACCAACTTCATTTTACGAGCAGCAAGAGACGGCCATGTTGAAGGATGACGTCATCCCACTGGGATTTCGTCACAGACGTAGACCGAGATGCGGTGCATGCAGCACTACTACAACAATTTTTTGAAATTTTTTCACCCCTTCATTATATTTATCATCAACTTTCTGTAAAGAAATTGCCCCAGCTGAAAGCACTTATTCACTAGTTATGAGTTTGCTGATTCACAATAATCTCAAAGTTTTACTTTCTCGGACTACATGTATGTAGTACTAGTACTGTAATTGTCATTTTAAATTAAATTGTCCAGATACCACGCCTAAAATATAAGGTACCAAATAAATATTTACACCGAGTTTCTTTTTCGAAGTTTGAAGAAAATCTGATTTACTGGTGCATTAAAAACATAAACTTAAGTCCATACGTTACTGTTCTTTCGCCAGGGTCACGATCATGATGCATATAATCCTACAGGCTACAGGCCTACATGTAGTCAGCTAGCTATAGTTCTTGATTTAAGTTTTGGAATCCACTCAGGCCTTTTTTGTTGACGCAACCTTGCACAATTTCCACTCGCATATTGCTGCGAAGTCAGGGACTACTAGACCTAAAAACTAACCCGACTGATATTTCTTTTTTTCAGATACTGCAAATATTTAGGCCTACGTTGGCTTCCATTTATATTTTCAATGATTTTTTTTGCACTCCTGGAAAGCTACTAATAAGGTTAATCTTTAGAGATCCTTCCCGTGACATGCATGCAGGAGAAGACAAACCAAATCATAAAAACATCACCCCTTAATTGGAACCAAATGAAAAGGCGCAAACGGAAAAACCGTACCGCGATTATATACATCTTCAAACTTTTATGACAATCATTTTTTACTAAAGTTCCAGAAATAGGTTCAACTATCCTGCTCCAAAGAAAAGAGGATATTCGCAAAAAAATTGTGCTTGACGTAAATCTGCTTTGAATCACACCATAATTGGATGGGGGGGATTTGATGTCCCCTTCGCGTTCGAACGAGTGTTTTTGGTGTGTGTTTTTTTAATTAACCCTAAAGGGCCGGGGCGGAATCCGCCCCTCCAACTTTTTCCGCGATACCCTTGCAACAAAAACAAACTTTCCCGACCCAAGCTTTCCTGACTTTTTAGTCTCGAGTCTTGCTCATCTTTTGATACTAAAAACATAAATTTCCGAACATGGGTTGCCGCGCAGCGAAAAATGCGCGCCGTGAAAACTGAATTTCCCCGGTACTACTGTGTACGCAAAGCAGAATTACCATTGGTGCCGTAATGAATAATTAATTAGAAAATAATTCCAAAACCCTTTAACCCATAGTAATGACATTTCTTGGGTATGTTCATATTAGGTTGTTCTATGCATGCACCACCAAGTTTCATCATTTTTGTCACTCAGTGGCCGAGATCTGAGGGGCCCGGCAGGGGCGGATCCGCCGCCCCCCCCCTTCCCTCTGGCAAGAGATGGTCAAAATAACCTGGCTCCTTTTATAGGGTTAAACTAGAAGAGAAATGAAGACGACCATGGGCGTCGCCAGGATTTTTTTCTAGAGCGGGGAAAAGCACCTCCCCCCCCCCCGAAATCCGCGTATTTTTCTATATAATAGCATATTCTCGATTTATCATTTTTCGAGGGTGGTCCGGGACATTTGCCCCCCCCCCCACCCCAACCCATTAAATTAACAGCAATATGACCTTGCGCCCCTTTTTTTCTTGTTCCCTTTTTGTTCTCTTTTTTTTTCTTTTTTTCTTTTTTGGCTTTTCCAGGAGGGGGAGGGCAGCCCCCTTGCCCCCCCCCCCCCCCTGCGACGCCCATGAAGACGCCTGTTTAAAAAACCGATGATACTCACAGCTCTGCAGGTCAGTGTGAAGCATGAATAAAAAGATATAATTGTTTCTAAAAAATGGCACATTTTTCGTTCGTAAAAATTGTTCAAATATAAGCAGAGGGCCGGGTGTCGATTATGTCAGTTTTGAATTGCTACCGGTTACATTTTCGTTCAAGAACAAAACTATGATCGTGGCAGAATGTCGCCGGGGCGGGGGGGGGGGTAACTTTTTCCGTTTCTCCTCCCCTCTGGATACGCCATTGAGTCAAATCATGGAGGAATTTTAATATGTTTATGAAAATATCCAGACAAATTATCACAATACGCTCACTGGTAACTTACTTAGTTTATTTAAGTTTTGTCTTGCAAATGCAAGCAATCGCAAAACAATTAAGGACAGTGGCGGTGTGGTGGACGATCAAATTCCCGTTCTGTACATTTCCGAGCAACGTTTCAAATGCAAAGTTGACCTTCGACATGCAGGCTTCTCTCGTGTCCCCCCCCCCCCACCCACACCCACCCCTCCCCCACCCACACCCACCCCTCCCCCACCCACGTACACCCCACATCCCCACCCGATGCATGCAGCGAATGAGCTGATGATTCGCCCAGTGTATAGTCTACAACTGGCCGAATTTTTGTTTTGGAATAAAAAAAAATGGCATTATGACAAAAAAGGCCTTGAGAGTGCATTTCAATAGCGCCCTCTCATGGCAAGAGAATGTCCTGTCTTAATTTTGGCCGACTAGTAGTCTGGTTCCCAGACCTGACAATTATTCCCGACGCTCACGTCTTAAATTGTAGGTCAGGCAGCCTCCGTGGCTAAAAATAAACATGACGACATTAATGGCCCTTTTTCAAAGCGCGCGGCTTCGTTTCCGATTTCGCTTTATCACTTGTAGCTTTTTATGTTCGGATCAAATCTTTAAATAAATCACTTGCTTTGTAATATCATACAGTTATGATAATACAGTTTGATGTTTTTGTAAGATAGCATTGAGTAATGTTGATCTGGAATCTTCAAAATTACGGAACCAAATAGCACTGTTATTAGGCGGAGCCGAATGAAGACCGAGTTTTGGAAAATCTCGGTAACGGTCGTCAAATTCAAAATTGTACATGACGCAGCAAAAAGTTCGCCCATACGATCCGAGTATATTTGATGCACAAAATCGTCGTTGAATTTCAAGTTTTCTAAATGAAAACAATGAATATTAATTATCAACTCATTAAAAATAAAATTAATAAGCAATTAGCAGTTAATTAAACCTATATTATATACTCGGAAATACTCGGGCGCTATCCGATTGTCGACGAAACGACTTCGGCAAACTTCGGAAATTTTCGGAAAAAGGAGGAATTCCTCCCGTTTTAGTCACGTGACGTAAATTGTAATACATTGTATTACCGGAGGCTACCGGACCTAAGATTCATCAGGAATAGTCGGAATCTTTTGGTCTGGGAACCAGACTAGCCGACTAGTGCATGTTTTAAGTTGGATCTGAGGCCGAGGATGATCCATACCTAGCATAGCACAATTTCGTAACAAGTTGATTGTTTAAAAACAATAGAAACGATTAGGACCCCTTGAAAATCGAAACTTGGGAAGTTCCCAGATTCTAAAAATAGCATATGACGTCCATCACAAATCAATATTTAATTTGCGTTCAGTGCATGCTATATGCAGTGCCAGTGCTGCACTTTCGATTTGCCATTCCTGGTGACAAAAACAACATGGACTCGGGACAAATTCCCCGTTTGGTTATTTCGCCAGCTCGACCTCAAGTTTTGCGGTTTGTAAGCTTCGCCTGTGGAGTTTCCCTCCGAACAGACGAATGCTAGACAAGCTGGGGAGTACTTGCGGTTATTCTGCCAAGGTAGGTACGTAGGCCCACGCCGCGCCACGCTGTTAAAAATTTGTGCATATGTCATGGACCATTACGTTGCTTTGTGTGCATTAATGGATGCATCAGTACAGCAGGGCGTTTGGACCCTTGGCTGTATGTAAACCAACAAAGACAGCCGCTAGGGTTTGAAGGTGCTAATTTAGTAAACGGGATTAGTGTAGTAAATCCAGGTCAACATGCACATAAATGGGCTAACTGTTTCCAGTTATAATATGACCAACAATGAATTGTGGTAAACATGATTGAGCTTAAGTTATTGTCAAATGAGTTGAAGTCACTGCTTTATGGGAAGGCTATTAAAAAAATAGTACGAGAAAACTATAACAAATCGGGAATAAAGATTTGTTCCAATTGTCTAGTTCAGTTTTATACTCATAGAGGAATACATTTTCCTCCATGGTTTACTCGAGGCAGAATAGCAGTAATTAATCTTCTCCTGAGTTAAGTGTCACCTTTACATGTAGTCACAAATAAACTTTCAACCTCAACATTGCAACTTTACTTCCCTGGAAGTGATTGTACATGTAAGTCAATACTAAGATCGAGACGATTGGTGGATCTGTTGACAGTCAGTGACTGTCCTTGATGGCTGAGTGAGTACTAGTAGTACACACTGAAGTAGTACACAAGACACAAATTCTGCCAAAACTGAAGCTTCACAGTTCGCAAAAACAGAATCATTTGCATTGTTTACTCTAGTTGCCAACCATCAATCAAGGTCGTCAATCGCTTCATGAAAAGTGTGGGGGGGGGGGAGGGGGGGGGGACATACCTTGATCAGAACTAATGCAAGCGCGAAGCCCTAACAGCATGGGGTTCAGGGCCCTTAAGGATTCTAGATAGATGCTCTGGGGTGTGATCTGAGGCAATTCTTGACCACTTTAACCGTTTAAACAGCATTTTCGAGTTTGGAATCATTGAAGTAGCTATTCTGAGCTATATAGAATTAAATGTAGGCCACAATTTATTGGGGGGCTTGAAAGGGGGCAAACGAAATGATATCCCCCCACTTTAAAAAGTGGGGGGACTTGTCCCTCCCATCCCCACTGATTGACGCCCATGCCAACCATGCAAAGGGGTGGCATTGTACCAAAGTCCCAAATAACATACATGTACTACATTGTTTTTGCTTTTGAAAATTGCTTTTTAATGCAGGATCTGAAGATACCTGGTGAGGATGGTCATGTTTGGCAATTACGGTGTGTCACAGTCGTATCTACATACAGTGACACCGCAAGTCAGCGCGATGGCAGATCCAGCCAACTCTCAGATAGACGGAGGCTGTGCTGCTCATGCAAAGGCAGGCAGTGCAGAGACCTCTACGCCTCCAGCACATTGTGAAACACAGCAGTCTGAAAGAGCAGAGGCTGGAACCAGGTCAACCTTTGCCCACCCACTGTCTACTGAAGAGGAATTGATGACACTGGATGTTGGCGTGGATGGTCAGTCGGTACCAGAAGGCATAAGTGATGTCTCTGAGCCACCCAAAGAGAGTGAGACATCAGTGAATGTCGGGACATCCTCGCTTGTTCTTCTGGGACAGAGCCGCTGAAATCTGCTGATCGGACTCCCAGGAGCCATCGGGAAGCATTGCCAGACAGCGCTGTAGATTCTGAAGCAGAGAAGACGCAGCTTTCTCAAAGTCAGGGTTCTACTAGTTTGTCGGAAGCTGTTGCAACACACAGTACAGCAGGGTCCGACATGGATGAGACACTAACTAAAAGTGCAGAATCTGCTTCTAGTCTCCATTCAAGCAGTCTTGCGAAATACGATTTTGTGATGTGGTACCATCCAGAAGACGACTCGGCAGCCGAAAGGATCTATACATTCTTGGAAGGAGACCTGGGTCTGAAAGGATACAGATATTGCCGGGATAGATCTCTGGGGACATACAAGTTGAGTGAAATGGCTGAGGCAACAAGGGATTGCAGCAAGGTGCTCTTGTTTATCACGCCTCGATCCAAAAACTGTGGAATGTTTGAATCACAAATGCACAATAGTTTGAATAACTCCATAGAATCCAATCGTAAAAACGTCATACCAATTTATTGGGAGCTAAATTCGCGTCAGGGTCCTAATGTTGTAAGGGGTATTTATAGTATCTATTATAAAGACTGTAGTGAGACATTCAAGAAACAAATTGCAAGGGTCTTTAGATTGTCGTACCCTGAGTTATTTACTTCACCAGTGCGTAGCCACTCTTACTCACACCAGTCTGTTGAATCATCAGTTTTACCAACTCTCACACAGTCATTGAGTGCACCTTGTGCTCCAACAGAGAAGAGTTTTTTGTCCCGCTGGTTTTCTTCTAAGAAGTAATAACTGAGATTAATTTATAAAGGGTGTATCAAAATAATGGTTATCCAAAAGTAATGGGTTAATATGTAAAAGTCATGAAGTTGAACACTGTCAAAGTGGCTCCATCTTAAAGGGTAGTTCATTAGCTTTTCATTAATATATATTGTCATGTCCGTGCAACAAGGTTGTATCTCCTAAACTGGGCCGTACATGAAATGCTAGTTTCAGAATGTCAAAAGGTCGTATCTCAATTAAAATAACCCGGATGTACACACAAAGTCAATAGACGTCGAGATACAACCGTGTTGCACGGAATGTTTCGCGCGAGATACGACTTTGTTGCTCTGACGCGACAATATTATTTGCATCTCTTCAGTCATGGATAACAGAGCAGCATTGATTTCAAAACGGAGGCTAATAAACAACCCCTGTTTCCAAGTTTTTGTTGAATAAGTGGTGAGTTAATAAGCTATCGGATGAATGCGCTGACGCTGTGGACAGTACGTTATAGGAGGATATGTTTTAGAAATGTTGGTGCTTAAATTGGGACATCATAATGTTGTCCATAAATAATTGATCATGCCATTACTATACTTCATGATTATTCATCAGGCAGCCACGGCATTTCATTGGTCCATTCCAGCAACTCAACCGTGTGAAAGTTTTTACTATTTCCCCGTGTCTCCGCATGCGCGCGTGCGACGCGCAAAAACCAGGGAGGTAGTCTAGTTCAAAATGATTCCATAGCACCGTAGGGGCTGTCTAGTCCATTACGGTATACATACATTGTACATCAAAATTGCGACCAGCATGACCGGTGTGTTCACTTTGCAAGTTTTACCGAGGAAGAACTGGGTGAAATTTTTGACAATAATAATAAATTCAGTGTTTTGTGTCAATATTAAAGTTATTAAAATAATGACACAACAGTAACTTTCTATTCTATTTGTCTCCTTAAATTAAACTTAATGTTTCAGTTGATCCAAATACTGCACAGTGAAAAACATGGTGAAATGGACCAATGAAATACCGCAGCTGCCTGATGAATATTTATGAGGTATAGTGAAACAAATACATGGTGTTTTTTGGGCAGAAATAGTGAAAACAAATGGTCCCTTGGTGTTGGATGATTGGGACTATGTCCCTCAGCCTACCATTCATCCAACTTCTCAGGGTCACTATTTCCCCACAAACTATGTTGTGTTTGTATACTAGCAATCCCATTTCTAAAGTCTTGCAATGGGCACAGCTTGCAATGGGCACGGCCAAAGCGATGGCAAAGTTGGGCCGACGCCGAAGCTATGTTTTGAGTACATTTTGTGTGTGCGATACGTAGTTGTTATTCTAAGGAGTAACATAATGCATGTATCCTTCAAATGATTTTTGTTGTGCAATGGGTAGTTGTTATTTAATGAGTTAACATAATACACGTATAGTTCAAATGATTTTTTTGTGCAATAGATAGTTGTTATTTTAAGGAGTAAACATAACATCTTTGAAATGATTGATTTGATCATGAAACATGATATTCCATTTATACTCAAAACACTTTCAACATGTCTTTCTCCCTCCCCCATTCAACAAGTAATCTACTACGACTGTGAAGTTTTTTGGACAGCTCAATTCACAGCTGAGCACACCTTATATTAACTCACCACTTATTCAGCAAACTTGGAACATGGGTTTAGTAGCCTCTGTTTTGAAATCAATGGTGCTCGGTCATCCTGACTAAAGAGATGCATATGAGATATCAATGGAAATCTAATAACCTACCCTGCAAGATGGACCCACTTTCACAGTGTTCAAATTTGCAGCTTTTATTATTAACCCATTGCTTTTGGATTACTTTATTTTGATACACCCTGTATATTAAGTATATTTTACTCTTTGTTTTCTGAAATCTGAATTGGTTTTCTGAAATGTGTGCTTCAGGTTATGCTACATGGACTTCCGACCTGTAAGCATGGCAAAGATAGATACTTTCATGTTTTGCCAAGAAACATCTGATAAACAAAAACATTTGCTGGCGATAGTTTTGAGTAATGCAGATACTGACAGAATGTGTGCAGTTGAAGCAAACGTTGAGCAGATGTTGCGTTCAAAGTCTAGTTACAATATGCATGAAACCAATAATCAATGTCGACAATCAATGGCACGCAGGCATCAGCCTTTGTGTGCAGTTGTGTAGAGTTATGAATTGTTGAATGACAAATAAAACAGTCTGTGGTCTGAAATCAAATATTGAAATTGTGTTTGTATGAAAAATTAGGCCATCAGCCTCAGTCCAAAATGTTGGCCACCGGTATCAAATGAGACGAATAATCGTCATAGCGATTTTTGGAAAGGTCTACACCTCAAGAGTTGGAAAATATGTGAAAGCATTGCAGCAGTGGCAGCTTTTTGGGTGTTATTACCCTTTTTTTCAAAATGTCCATCAAAATGCTTGTTACCACTCTAGGGGCGGTATACCTTGCGCATGCGCACTATAATCATTTATGCCCTGATTTGATACTGACAAAACCCCCAGGCTGATGGCCTAAAAGGCATTCACAGGCTTATAAAACTATTATGGATATCGATGGGAGAGGGGTGCTGTGTTAGAATACCGGTAGGTGGACATGTCTCCCCCACAACCACCACCACCCCCACCTCAATAATTTGGGGAGAGGGACGCCAATGTTAATGACTCGATAAGTTTTGCCTCGATAATTTATCAACTCCATAATTTACTGAAATCATCGACGTATAATATTTTTCATCATAACTGACACACATCACTAAACAATACCTTTGGTCAAATACCATCTAGCAATCCCCCCCACCCAATTCCACTAATCTAGTTCCCCTTCCTTTTTATCTCCCTGGCCTTTAAGCCAAGAAAGGGAGATCGTGTGGTAGTGTATTCCTTCTGTGTGTCTGTATGTTCCATTTTGGTATTTGAAAAGTGCGACTTCGATCTCAACCAAACTTGGTGACAATAATATGACTTCAGACGTCAAATGAGGTCATTGTTGATTTTGGTTAGGTACACTGAAAAGTGTGCTTATCGCTAAAGTTTAACTTGCAGTATTTTAGGAATTTCTCAAGCTGGTGACTCCCAAATCGTGACAAGAAATTGCTGCTCCTGCAAACTACCGGTAGTTGGGAAAGTATTCTTCCAGCCAAGTTCCATGTATTTCAGCTGATGAAAAATAAAAACGTTAGCAATTGCATGCAAGGTTTCATTGCATTGGTCTGAGAGTTGGGACAGGTTATTTGTCCGAGGGGTCGGGGATTGGGTTTTTTTTTTTTGGGGGGGGGAATTCAAACCATGCATGGATGGAACTCTTGACTTAGTAGTGGCAGGGAAAAGATTATTTGCTCAATGTGGATTCATCTAAACTGGTCGTGCTTTGAAAACTAATGAAGAGCCCCTAGTTTCTAGTTCTATGGCCCAAATAAACCTGGACTTCTAACATTTTTTCCCAATGTAAATGGAATCTCACCTAGTGTGGTTGATTTTATCAAAAAGAGTGGCTTAGTAAGACTTATTTAACTCAGTTGACCGGAAACACTTCTCAAAGAAGTTAATTATACTTGTTACGAGTTTTGGTCTTTAAATTGCTTACTTGAAACTTTCAATCACTAGAAATATATACAACCATAAAGAAATGTGCCCCTTATAATGAATTGAACACGAATAGAAGTACTGGCTAGTGTGTTTTTGTTTCAGTTTTGTAAAAACAACTTCCTTATCTTGGCCAATTATGCAATTGTGTGGGGGTGGGTTTTCCTTTTGTGAACATTTCTTGCTTCATGGACCGCGATCACTGTTCTACTGCCCGGTCAGTTTTACTGAAACTTGGTGCATCAGAAATGATTCTGTGCCAAGGTGTACTTCCTGTCAAAAAAATTGTCAAGAGAAATTACTTAATGACCATTAGGTCTGTGGCAATTCATGTTTAACGGAGCTAATTAATTATGTGGGATCGGAGCTTAGGCCCTACAAATCCTGAAGAAAAAAAGACTAGGCGTGGAGCTGGACCCCAAAGTCTCAGTTGAGAATACCTTTATGGGCAGTCAGTCAGTCAGTCAGTGACTTGGTCAGTCGGGGAGTCAGTCAGTCAGTGATTCGGGGAGTGATTCAGTCAGTCAGTCAGTGACTTGGGGAGTCAGTAAACCAGCCAATCAGTCGGTAACTCAGTCAGTCAGTGACTCTGCCAGGCAGTCAGTCGAAGGACAAACAAGTCAGAGGAATATAGGCTGGCTCTTTGGGTACAGCGGAACCCCCTCCCCCCCCCACAAATTCCAGAGTAAGAAAATAAATCAAAATCTTCACTGCTTACATTTTTTTTGAATCTCCAAAGCAGCTGCTGCAGCCCCCCCCCCCAACCACCACTACCACTTTGTCAGACTATAATAAGGGGAGTGGAAACTGACAATAGATAACAATTCATTAAATAACTGGAGATAGACAAGTCTGTTGATTTCAGCTGTATTTTGGTAACTACCCTAACAAATGAGGGCACAGAGGCCCCGACTATTTATTGGAACAAAACACATTTTTCCCAGAAGGTGGAAGCAAACACTCAGCAATGTAAGTCTACTTTATAGTTGCTCTTCCAACACTGACGATCCATAAAACAATTATGTCTTAACACAAGCTCACTTCTACATACACGCATTACAGATAAACTCAGATAATACAAAAACAAATATTGGCTCAGGAAGTTCATTGATTGCTCTATGCTTCAATCAAGCAAATGTTTTGTAGAATTGAAACTATAGGCCTACATCACCATTTTACCCGACAACGTAGATAATTTCACTAGCCATTTGGAAGGACAACTGTTTTTTAAACTTACATAAAAAGAATAAAAAGAATGTAACAGTGTATTCATACATCTAATAGTCAATTTAATAGAGATTAACATACATTGTATACTGTTTTGGTTTTTTTTTTTGAGATGTGGTACAAATAATAGAGAACAAATAAATGGATGAATTAATTGGCTAAGATATATAATATTTAACATTTAAGAAACACCTGGTTCTTCAAAGTATTAACGTACTAATTAACACAAATTCATAAACCTATTACCTCAGTACTACCCTTTAGTATTTTCTGAAGTTTCAACTTGATTACAATATTGAAAAAAATACAAATGTACCACTAAAATCACAATTCTTTAATACATCCGTTATGACTGACTATATAAAATGAAAACTGGTAAATACCTACTTCTGTATTTAATACACATACACATAAAGCTACCGCTGTTTCACAATATTTTAAACCTGGAAAATTGCCAACATGGGCAGGGTAAATATAATTTAATTTTTTTTATGGAAAACGAAAAATTAAAGGTTTTTAAGACTCTGGACAGAACTCTTGTTCATACATTGCCTAATTATCAAAACTATTTCAGATATTTCAATCTTTACTGTATTTCAGACAACAAAGCCTCATAGAATCATTTGCAAATAATTGTACCCCAAAAATAAATAAACATGCATTTCGTAATTGATTTTGATTTTTTTTTAAAGGTATTCAATAACATTGGTAATGACCCAGAAATGAAACTACCTAATAAATGAGAAAAAATCCTGCTCAAAGTAGGATTGGTATCAAATACCCTGTACTATTGAAAGGGTATCGTTCATTAATAATTATTATTATTATTATTATTTATTCAGCCAAGGATAAAGAATACAAATATACAACAGACTTAAACTACAATATATTAATGCCCAAGAGAAAAGAAAGACAGTAAAAAAGCTAATCACCAAGATGAGATCTGATAATTGATAATTACCTGAGCCGAAGGCGAGGGTAATTATCAGCATCCAGACTCCAACTGGTCTTAAACATAGTGTTTAATACCGACCAAGCACATATTTATTCCCATTCTTAAATACCTTTTCGGTAAACTTTTCGGTCCACAAGAGTTAAAATAAGTCAAAAAATTTCAATTTCCAATGATTTCGTTCAACCAAACACCCCTCTAGCTATACAATGGTAAGGCCCTCTGGTATTAGAACGCCTTATACATGTATGGAGATTGAATAAAAATCATGTCCGAATGCTGATTTAGGGAGTGAACATATGAGGGTGCAACTAAAAATACCAAACGGCAACTTGAAAACGTAAACTGTGAAATCCACCGATGAGACCACAAAGTTTCTCTGTTTTCCCAATATGTAAAGAATCCAACAAGCAGAAAGTTAAAGACAATACACCACATTTGCTTTTGCTGTAATTTTCAGGAATGGATGGATTTGGGGTTTAGCATTTGGCAGAAAATATTGTTACACTGACCTGTTCAAAGGTTTGTGTTCACAGATGCTGGAAAAAACCAAGGAAAAAAGGCTGTTCTTGTAGTCTGGTTCCCCGACCCTACTTCGGACAAAACTGAGCAATTTATAGACTTCGGGAATTGCCAGGTCAGGGGACCAGACTAGCTGGCTTGCACCCGTACATGGATGTGTTACCGATTGCAAACAAAATGCGGACCAACTAAATTTGGTAAATTGGGGGCAGTATATGAAAACAATTCAGTTTTTTTTAAATGGTGATTGGCCAACCATTGTTGGAAATTGATACAAAAAATTCCACTTTTCTTGAAAATGACAGCACACCAGCCGCCAAGAATATTACATGTATTCACTAATAGTCCAGTGAGGTATTTCACAATAATTTGGTAGCTTGATTTTTTTATGTTTGCAAATGTTGTATGTCACCTTTAAATGTTCTGAATCTGAACTATTACTTTCATGAAAGCAACTTAAATTTGGTGAAGCAGTTATGATTTTAGCATGAGTATCATCTTTGGTTCTAAAGATAAACGGCTGCATTTGATTCTCATGGATACATATTTAGATCTACTTTCAAAAAATGAAAGTACAAAATGAAAATTCACGGTTTCTTGCACATCAAATGCATGGATTCTGTGGCTATTTCAGTAATGGAAATCACTTCAAAGTTGGCGGTTTCTAGCATCTTCTTACCCACCTCCCTCCCCATGAATGCTCCTAGCCCCGCCCCATCTTTATCTACCAGAGATGTGGGGAGACAGTTGAACAGACTGTAGGTGAAATCCACGCAGATCCTGTCCTGATCCTCGAATGCCAGGTTGTCTTGGAGTTTGGAGTGGCTGTTGACCTCGATGATGGATAGGGTGCCTCCGGGTTTGAGCACCCTGTGCATCTCACGGAGTGCCTTGTCAGGGTAGGTCAAGTCGTGGAGGACGAAACTTATGAATATGTAGTCAAACTTGGCGGTCCAGTCGCTTGGCAGTTGGGTTATGTCGCTTGCAAGGAATTCCACGTTGCTGAGGCCCTTCTTGGTCGCCATTTCCTTCGCCTCGAGAATCCCAGGCTTGGAGAGGTCAATGCCAGAAAACCGACTCTTGGCAAAGTGACCGGCTATGATTCGCGTGGAAAGCCCTGTACCGCAGCCAGCATCCAGAACTTCTATTCCATCGTCTGGAAAATAGAAAGACCCAGTTAAGATGTTAACCAGTTCACGTGTATAAACACAAAGGCTTTGCGGTATTCGGAACGCATGACGCTGGTAAGTTCAGGTACCGAAAAGTGGACACAGTTGCCCAAGCCAGAAATTCAGGGTTTTTCGGGTCGGGTCGGTTCCGTTTCGTGTTAGTTCAGATTGGTTTTTCTTAAATATTTGTTGGGTCAGGCCGGGTTGGTTCGGTTTGGGGTCAGTTTGGGTCAGTTTTCCCTGCATCTTTTGTTGGGTCAGGTCAGGTCGATTCGGTTTCGGGTCGGTTCGGGTTGGTTTTTCTTGAATTTTTGTTGGGTCGGGTCAGTTTTAGGGATTCAGATCAGTGTTGGTTCGGTTTCGTGTTAGTGCGGGTCGGTTTTTCTTGAATATTTGTTGGGTCAGGTTGGGTTGGTTTGGTTTGGGGTCGGTTCGGGTCGGTTTTCCCTGCATCTTTTGTTGAGTCAGGTCAGGTCAGGTCGATTCGGTTTCGAGTCGGTTCGGGTCGGTTTTCCTTGAATTTTTGTTGGGTCGGGTCAGTTTTAAGGAATTCAGATCAGTTTCTGTTCAAATTTGGTTTATACATGAATCTATTATGTTTCGGGTCAGTTTGGCCTGGTCAGCCCGACCCGATGCACAACACTAGTGTACATGTACTTACTCAGCTGTTTCTGTATCTGAGGCATAGAGGGAATGAACTCCTGAAGGAACTTGTTGTGGAACCATGGCCCTTGAGTCAACTCCATCAACTCATCAAATTTGGGATATTGACTGTTTGAAACTCCTAAAAAAAAAAATAACAACGGAGACTATTATCACATTAGCCACTGTACTACATTGTTTGACAATGTGTTTATTCACAGATAAATCTATAAAACTATTGAGTGCTCAGTCAGTATGGGGCACTACAGTGACAGTTTAATAATTGACCGTATCTATTAGGCCATCAGCCTCGGTCCAAAATTTTTGCCACCGGTATCAAATGAGGGGAATTATCTTCATAGCGATTTTTGGCAAGGTATACACCTCCAGAGTTGGAAAATATGTAATAGCAATGCAGCGGTGGCAGCTTTTTGGGTGCCATCACCCTTTTTTCAAAATGTCCATCAAAATGCTTGCTACCACTCTAGGGGCGGTATACCTTGTGCATGCGCACTATAATCATTTATGCCCTGATATGATAGGGCCTACTGACCAAACCCCCAAGCTGATAGCCTGTATGGCAGACATCTTAGAGGTTCACTGTTTTTCTGTTCACTAATTTACACGCAAGCGTTGTGTCCCCGCATTTATGTGCCTTCTAAACGTTCCATTATCCCAAATGACCCATGACCCATATCATTGTGCACATGCGCAGTTGAAATACATTCAACAATCATGAATGATTTCAAATGATTTTGTATTTATTGGGTATAAGTAGTCTGCTTTCTCATAACCATTCTTGGAGTGCAACTGGATTTAAGGAGTGCATCAGAATCATATCATCCTAGATGTGAGATGTAATCAGGGGCTGCAGGAAAAAAGCGGACCCCAAATTTAGCCTATAGAATGATCCACAGCATGACTAACAACAGTGCATTCATTTACTTTTATTTACAAATCTCCAAAAACAGCTGCTGTGTGCAAAGTTGAATGTTTGATATGGCAATCAGCAATTACAAAATATGATTACAGCTGATGCACCCACAAAAAGTTATACACAGTAGTTTGAGATCAAAATGTTTGATTTTTCGGATACCTGGGGGGCCATTTCTTTTGAAACATTCTGCCACCTGAAGGAAGCCCCCACAAAGAATAGGTGCGCTCATAGCAAGGCCCTTCAGCTCCTTGATGTTTGATCGATGTGCAGGCAGCCAGTACTTCTCCTCCTTGGGGTCAAAGTTGACGATTCGGGCAGAGGTCATGCATCCTAACCACTCCCTGACATATCTGCATGCGGGAAAAGACTAGGTTAGGGCTAATAATAGACCCTTTAAAGCTGGAGTCCATCATTTGCAGCAATCCAAAAAGTGACTGACGTAATTATTGTTGAAAAAACATACTTAGCTGAAAGATAGTAAGGGGACTAAACTCCCTGTGAAATTATTTTTTCTGGCATGCTGTCATTTTGAAGATATCAACAAAGAAGGCCTTTCCAACGGTGCTTCTTAAGACGCACCGTTGGAAATTTCCGTTAGTAGTTCCTTTTATTGAGCGAAGCGCGTGCAAGCGTTGACACGACGCACACGCATGCGCGCCATCTATGATTCGTCGGATAAGTGCGCGACATCGCGTAGCTGCATTTGGCTCAGTAAGAACGTGTCTCGGACGCTGAATTCAGGCCCAATTCAAAACATGATTCAGCAGCTTTTGATTTGAAATTGAGATCCTAGAATGCTGTTTTTCTCGGAATATACAGCTGAAGCTGAGCTGAAAATTCGTAAGGTTAGTTGTTCAGCACCCTTCTTCAGATTTTGAGTAGGTCTGTTGCTTCAAATGAACAAAATGCACAAATTACAAATGATGGACTATACCTTTAATGGATAGCCACAGACCGGAAATGTGCAGTGAAGGTATATGTTATGCTGCATGCTGGAACAGTTAGTACTGCATAAAATTCACGTTCGTCGCGCAAACTATATCCCAAGATGCAACGCGCAGCATACCTTCACTGCACACTTCCGATCTGTCCATAAAAAGGTCCATGGTGCTTTCTCAACTTTAAAACCACGTACAAATAACAAAAACAAGTTTCTTGTCCCCGCCTGCTTCCTATATCATACATTTGCAATATATTTGGTCTTTGTAATTTTTTCGAGCAAAATTGTAACTCTTGCCTTTGTAATTTACAGCTTGCAAGTTCAAAATCTGGTAGAAAAGGGTAACAGCTTCTTTGGAAACATAACACAAAAGTCAAGAAAATCCATCTACCATCTTGGAAAGTTTGCAATCTTGGGATGGAAAAAGGATGCCTCCTAAGTCTTTTTTTTCTTTTGCTTGGCCTTAAAATTGTACACTTTGCAACCTCAACTTACATTGTGGTTTTAAATAGGCCTACCCAGTACCGGGCATGCACTAGAACACAACAAATTTCAGCATTCTCCAAAAGGTTGAGGATTATGTTATAGCCACAGTATTAAAACAAAATCAGCTGCTTTGTGCCAATCATCTGCTCATTCATTAATTCAAATCCATTGTTTCTTTACCTTTCTTTGAAGTTGCCAGCATCTGCAATCTCCTGGCTGGTCTTAGGTTCTCCTCCCAGCGAGATCATGACGTCAAAGAGCCCTGTCTCCATCCCCATGGCAACCCCAAGGCCTACCATTCCACCCACAAGTTTCATCGCCATGCTTGCCAAAAACTCCTCGGCAGTTTCGCTGGATAGCTGCTCACAGTTAGCCATTTCAAGGAACAGGGCTGCTTGGCCTAAACTAAATCTAGTTGTGCAAAGTCAGAGCAACTAGTATTAAAACACATAAGTCAAGTGCACGTTCAGTCAGGCCGACCTCGTCATGAAACTTCGGCCAAACTTTCGACCCCAATTTTCCTTCCTAAAAATGGGCTTTTAAAATACCTCTAGATATACATATAGCCAACAATTGCTACATCCCAATTTTCCTAGGCTGGGTGCGCGTGCTGGGGCTGCCCGCTGGGAGAAGCTGAAACGAGGCTGAAATTTCTCACGTTCGCGGCCCATCTGTCAATGTCATGCATGTCTAACGTTTCGTTAGTCTACTCCGGTTAAAAAGAGGGCGCTCAGATGCAGAGAGCCTGTTTGCTCGTACCACAAAGATAGCGAATATCTATACACCATCCACACAGTACACTTTGCATATTGACCAATTCGCCCCCGGTCTCACGAAGATGGCCAGCGCGCGTTGTATCAGCAGTTGACGCGCATTTTGGTCACGTACACATATTATGATGTTCTAAAAAGGACACATTTCCGTAGTGGGTATTATTTACAAAACGCTGAAAAAGTGAACTGCGGCATTACAAAAGTAAACCACGACGTTAGAAATATTGTAAACCTCGGTCAGTTGTGGTGGTCAAACTATAAGTTAAGTGAACATGGTGAACCGCGATGTAACAAAAGAAATCATGCCGTCTATAAAGACGGTATTCAATGCCACGTTCACGGGTCTATAAAGACGGCAACTTGTCCTTTGTAGATCACCAGCCGGTCTCACCGGTCTCACCAATATGGCGTCAAATTCATTCATTGTGCGGCTCTTTATCGCTATCCAGTCTTTATAATAGAGATCAGTGGCTCGTGACCCCCCCCCCCCCTTGCAAATTTGCAGGGCGCAAACAGAGGACGCTGGGAGGGGCTGACGAATTAACTCTCTGATTGGATAGATTTTGCGTGACCTGTGACCTGCAAGTCATCTCGACCAGTTGAGTCATTCATCACTCTTTTATTCCCATTAATAAATGATGTGGCGCCCTTTTTGGTTGAAAAGCACAAAAATGTAGGAAAATCTGTTGTGTAAATTCTCAACTCCCGACAGTTGCTCAGGCTCCGTTTCGAATTCATGAAGGGTCGAAAAGCATATCATTCGACGCTCAAAATTTGTCCACATGGTCCGCAATGAAAAAGAAATCACATCCGGTATGGTGTGTATGCATTTCTATAGCAAACTTTTCGGACAGTATTTGCGCGCATTGGCTAACCGCGGTCTACAGCTGCAGCCAGATGCTTTATACATAGGTCATGATATATGACCCAGAATGCCGTCCCTACTTCCTTCACAAGATTATGTGAAGCTCGTCTGCCCTTCCCAGCGCCCTGTTTGCAGGGCGGGGACGAGCGAAGCTTGCAGCTAGCTGGTTGGTCGGGCGCGACGGCCGTACCGCGGTGGGCACCAAAGAAAAAGCGCCGCATAATAATAGCGGCGCTATAGGATCTTTGGTCGGCACTCGGATCGGTCGGTCGGTCTGTCGGTATTTTTTTTTAGGTCTCACGGCATCATCATAAATAGAATGTCTGGTTGGTTAGGCCCGTTTTAGTAATATTAGCAAAGTTCTGGTTTCTTGAACTTAACACATTAAACATGTCTGGATCCTATAATCTTTATTTTTCGCTTATTTGCTAGCTTAGGCCTAGGCCAAGTAAAACTTATAGTTATACACCCGAGTTGATCGTCCGGGATTTTTCATCACTATATATATAGCATTTACCTTTCTTTGAAATTGGCAGCATCTGCAATCTCCCGATTGGTCTTGGGTTCTCCTCCCAGCGAGATCATGACGTCATGACGTTGATGCCGCCTCAAAAAAGGGAAGCGGGCGGGGACAATCAACTGTTTTTTTTTTTGTTTTTTTTACTTGGCCTTATCATATATTGGTTTGTAGCACTGTGCCGGGAAATCTGTTGTTCGTCCGTCACCCTCATATCTTTTCAAGATCTGAGAAGCACGCAAAACACGCTCTTCACCAGAAACTCAAGACATCTTTTTATACAAGCCTGATCCCATCAACATCGCAAACTTTAATATAGGCCACTGTTTAAAGATCTCTCCAACTATTGTAACTATATTATTTCGTAAGAAACGCATTTTAGAACCCAGGTTTTTAAAAAAAGTTTTGTGGCATAGTTAAAGTTCAACAAGATTTCCCAATTATTTCTTTTTTTTGCACAGTGAAACAAAAATAGTGCCAAAAAATAAGAAAACAGAAAAAAAAACACGAATATGGCTATAAACCTCGAGTCCCCCAAAAAGGACCTATAGGATACGACAAGAAAAAGCAATGTGACCTGCAGTGATAGCAGCAAGAAGCCCCAGATAATTATTATGTGGAACAGAAACCCATTTAGGTCATATCATCTATTGAAGTCACGTACCCATGACATTTTAGACAGGACAGTAAGTTCGACGGTGGTCATTGGTGTAACCAAGAATCTTCTCAGGACGCAGAGTGTGAAGCAGTGTGGATTAAGATATCCTCTTCAGTGGAAACATCGTTTTATAGACGGACTAATGATGATCCTTCATTCCTCTTAAAACTGGACGAAACCTTGAACAAGTGTGAGTGCAATAAGCTCTGGCCGTGTTGCAAGAAGTCTTGCATGAAATGATTGCATAAAAACGATCAAAATGATCCCTGCCAGAGCTGAAAATTGCGACGCCGGATAGCACATAATGGAACACCATACTTTTGGTGAATTTTTGGGACAGACAGTATACAGACCGACCACCAATAATTAAGTGTCACGGTATATATAGAAGCTCCTGCTAGAGCTTAAAAAACTGGCTGGAAAGGTATTGTTGCTAAAATATTATCTAATAGCAGGTGAGTTTAGTGTGCCACATAATATTGGGACCGGAGTTAGGAGAGTGTGGCCTATATAGGATTCGTGACTCATGATCAGAGGGTCATCAGGGGTTCGAATCCAGCTGCTGGTTATGTTGTGTCTTTGGGCAAGCCAGTTCACCCCACTTGCCTCTCTCCATCACCCAGGAGTGTAAATGGGTACCGGCATTAGGGGGAGTAACCTGTGATGGACTAGCATCCCATGCATGGGGAGTAGAAATATTCTCAGACTGAAACCGGAGATCAACGTAACGCCGGCTTGATGGGCCACACACATTACATGATTGGCATGGCTCGTTACAGACTTACTTTTTACACTTAAATTTGGGCAACACCGCCATATTGAACATAGACATCACTGCAGTACCGTATGCCGGACGGCTGAACCAGACACTCATGCATTTACTGGAAAACTTACTCAGCCAAATGCAGCATACTCCCTCACGGGGTGAAGTTCACAATCATACCAGTTATCAAAAAGGTGGTGACACTCTTCAGATCACGAGTGCAGCTAGATAACACTGTGAAGTACTCCGAAAGGAGATGGAGATGTATTTAAAAGGACTCATTTCTTCAGTTTAAGTAATCCCATGGATCTGGAAACATTAGGAAAGCTTTTAACATGATTGTGTCCTCCACTTACGCGCAGGGAAATTTGCCGCCCTTGCTCCCCCGCCCGCATAGAATAACAACATCGACTTTGATGTGAAAAGGCAGATTTTTAAAAAAAAGTATTTTGGAGTAAACCATGTGCAGTCACAATGATACGTAGGCTTACCATTATGTCATAGCATCTACATGTACATCGACGCAGGTTTACTCATCAATGTCCACTTCGGGATGTTGACGCTGAGCTGTTCTTCTGGATGTTGCTTAAAGCTATAGTCCATCATTTGCAGCCATCCGAAAAAAGTAACTGGCGTATTTGAAAAAAACATACTTGGTTGAAAGATAGTAAGTGGACTAAACTCCCTGTGAAATTAATCTCTCTGGCAAGCTATCATTTTGAAGGGCCTTTCCAACGGTGCGTCTTAAGACGCACCGTAGGAAATTTAAATTAGTTGTTCGTTTTGTTATTCGGCGCATCGCAGCGCTCGCAAGCATTGGCACGACGCACAGGCGCGCGCGGTTGCTATAATTCGTCGGATCAGTGCGCGACATCGCGTATAGCTGCAATTCAAAACAATTCAAAACATGATTCAGCAACTTTTGATTTGAAATTGAGATCCTAGAATTCTGTTTTTCTCGGAATATACAGCTGAAGCTGAGCTGAAACTTCATCAGGTTAGTTGTTCAAGTATCCTTCATTAGATTTTGAACACTTTTGTTGCTTCAAACGAGCAAAATGCACAAATTACAAATGATGGACTATACCTTTAAAGCAGCCCAGCCAGCCCTTTTTTCTGTGTGCACTGGTACATTGCGTGGATTACATGGTCCATCATAGGACTAGCACGGAGGAAAAAGAATAAAATAATGTCCATGATGAAAGCAGTTAAAGTTATATGTCACGTGTGATCTCCACAGATCCGCCCCGCCCCCTTTAAGCGCGCGTTCGCCGTTGTTTGAAATGTCGCCCTCTATTGGTTCATTTTGTCCTCTTTTTTTTTTTTTTTTTTAAATATGAAACCCAGACGTCCTTATTGGCGAAAGAACAGTGACTGTGTACAGACTGGTGCGGTTTATTTTGGTTTTACTGCAGTTTTGAGTTACGTGTATTTACGCAAAGTTTACTTCCCGAAAGTCCTGCTAAATGAATGTAAGTGCAGTGGAATAAAAAGTGTAGATTAGCATGAATTGTGTTACTTAATCTAGATAAAGAAGACAGAGCAGGCCTACACTTACAGTACAGCTGTTTGCAAAGACTAAGATGCTGCATACTTTTTTATTTGGAAATGAACTGCACATGATTTTTAATTTTATTGATATGAATTATGATAGTGGATATTTTGCCGGCGGTACTCCCGGCAAGCTAACGTTTACTGAAGGTTTGCCGGCGGCAATCCCTATCAACAGAGGGCGCTGTACTCTCTAAGATAGGGCTGAATTAGATATATTAAATTACCACCAACGATTGTGTTACAACTGTGGTCTAAATAATAAAAGGTTTGCGGAAACACCATGTGCGAATAATTTCTCAACTAAGACTAGAGAATGGTTCTGAAAAGAAGCAGAGGTATACCTCAGTCAGGTTCTTTTCAGAACCATTCTCGTACTAGTTGAGAAATTATTGGCACATGGTGTTTCCGAATTCCGCAAACCTTTCATTATTTAGTATCTCCACCATGCAAAGCCTCAAATCTTACTTAACTGTGTGGTCTATCACATATCTAGTGGATAAGCAACGGATCTCATGAGCCGGAAGACCCGGGTAAGATCCCGATCCCCGCTGGCGACATTTCTAAGGTTTTTTTCCCCATCCCCCCAAAATAAGAATATTCTTCTTTTATTATTTTAACATGTCTCATTACAGACATAGCAGATTAGGCCAGTATTAGTATTACATTTTTTTTCTCAGATTTGTGGCTCTGGAGGATTTTTTCTAAAGATAAATCCGAAATTGTAAAATGGTCTGATTCCCATCTTGTGAAAACGAAGTTACATCGATAATGTTGGCTTGGAGCCAGACTAAACTTTGTCACTGGAAAATGTTTAAGTACAGAAAAGCAGTAACTGCGCATGTTCAGTGCATATCCGGCAAGCTAACGTTTACTAAAGGTTTGCTGCTCCGGCTAAATATCCACTGCCATTTTTATTTTAACAAGTTTCTCGGACTCCCATCATGCCCATACTGCTCTACTGAGTGGAGCGCTGCTGACTGGGACCTTATTTTAGTGCCTGCATTTTAAAACGATGCAAAAGAAGATCCCACTTTGGAAAAATTTCCGTACTGGATCACCACTTTTTTCAATTAATTTTCAAGCGCCAAAAGTCGCATCTTTTATGGTTATTTCCTCCGCTTTCCCTCCTCTACTCTCACCCTCTCCTTTCCTTTATATCTATTTATTAATCACTCACTTTACTTCATCGAGATTCGAACCTCGGACGCTTGCTCAAACAATAACAATCAACAATAACATTGTCCTCATCCGGGTTCATTTATCGACATAATATTGCAGTCATCCGGGTACTATTTACGAAAGCATAAAATATGCTGATTTATTTTTACCACTGCAAGCCTGATATAAAGAATAATGGTTAAGTCAATATTTTCAATTAATTTTTCCTATTTGTTTTTTTCCCTTCTATTTTTGTTCTGTTTTATGCAGTTGCTACAATGATCTATGTGTAGCTTGACTCTTTCATGTGAATGACTACATATGATGATACACCATGACTTCCGTCATAGCGCGCTCACAGGAGTACCTGAGTTTCAGAAGTACTGTATCATTAAAAAAAGTAAGTGTGATTCTCCATTAACCCTATCCCCTTGAACACTTTTACTAGAAAGTATCATGAATCCGCCAAAATCCACTTATTTTGTCATGCAAAACAAGTTGGTGTCCTGAGTCCATCAGAATCCATCAGAATCCACCAATGTAGTACCACCTAACATAACCAAGGAGTTAAACTGTTGTGTCCTGAATCCATCAAAGTCCCCCAACTGCTCAATATGGAGGTATCTTGAATCCATCAAAATCCTGCAGTAGCGCTAGGCTTACTGTCCTGAATCCATCTAAATCTCCCAACTTTTTCAATATGGAGGTATCCTCCAAAACAGGGGTGTGGATTTTGATGGATTCAGGTACATTAGAGTTAAGGCCGAGTAAAAAAAAAGACGTAGTTTCTCATCCAAGTTTTTTTTTATAAAATGAAGGAGGTAGGTGCTGTTTCTTTCCTTTTTCTTCCCAAGATGTTAGATTTCTGAAGATGTCAGATTTTCCAAGATGTCAGATTTCCCAAGATGTAAGATTTTCCAAGATGGCGAAGTGATTCTTCCTTTTCCTTGACTCTTTTGTTGGTGCAACATTGTGTCCGAAGAAGCTGTAAAAAAAGTTTTTTTTACATAGCTTCAATGTTGTTGGAAACAAATAAAAAGAGAATATATTGACTACATGCAAAATACATGGCAATTGTATGAATAAAAAAAAAAAAAAGCGCGAGTGCACAATAAGCTCTGGCCCGGTTCCGGAATGTCTCACTTCATATTCAAAATAGATGCGCATCGATTGAAACAAAGCTGGTCTTCCGAAACCTTTGGGCAGGAGTGCATTTATGTGACCACGGCATGGCATCTGGTCAAGTTTTGGTCAATTTTCGGGGACAGACAGACAGACAGACCAACTGACCGACCGACCACCAAGTAAAATGTAGAAGCTCCTGCCAGAGCTTAATAAGTGACTGCCTTTTTCCCCCTCAATCAGGTGGCAGTGGATGATGATGACAGCAAGTACTGGACTGTCTACGATGTTGGACCTCGCTCAGTCAAATGCCCCATCATCTTCTTCCCTCCGATCAGCGGTAAGGCTGATGTCTTCTTCAGACAGATGCTTGGTCTGTCCGCCAAGGGCTACCGAACCATTTCTGTAAGTGAAAACAAATCAGGAAAACAATACAAGAAGGTCATTTCCAAAAATGAGTTGAAAGTCACGTTTTGTGGAAATATCCGTAGGTAGTTGGTTTGTAATTGGGCGAATTCGTGAATGGGTGTGCGCAAGCATTGACATGACGCACATACACGCGCGGTTGCTGTTATTTGTCTGTTGCTACTATTCGTCGATTTGAACCTAGATCACAAATGCTAATGAAGAGGAACTGTGCCCTGACGTCAGTTGACTTTCCCCGCTGTTGGTCAACCAAAAAGTTGAGAGAAAAAATAGTTTTTATGTTTTAGGTTCACACTAATGTAATTATTCCATTTTTGCCTGGTCTGATCTCTCGTGACAGCTTGAATACCCCATACATTGGACAATGGAGGATTTTTGCATCAGCTTCAGGAAGCTGTTAGACCACATGCAACTGGACATGGTAATTATATCCGAGTCACTTAAAAAGAAATTTGTGGTACGATTGTTTCTTCATGTTTCTTTTGGGAGAAGTGGTTGCAATGTTGGCATCGCACAAGCCATTTTTGCCTGAAACGTCTTTCCCAAGAACGGACCCATAGCATGACAAGAAATGGCACTCTTATGTCTTACTTTATGCACGTTTACTGCTGGTGACGTATTTATGTGTAGAGCGCTTGTCCAAGTCTTGACATGCTCTACATTCACTGGTTTTGAGACTTTTTCAAAATGCAGCGTTGTAATTGAGCCAATTGCAAGTCATCAAATTTCCATCGCATTTTCAATCACGATTCAATCGCAAGTCATTTAATCCCAGGTCAAGCCACAGGTTACTGGTGACCGCACTTGCAAGGTGATTTGTGATTTACTTGTTAGAGGGAATATACAACATTTGCAAACATCGAAAAATAAAACTATCAAGTTTATACGAAATACCTTACTAGGATGTTGGAAATGACAGTCTAAAGCATCCTGTAAAATTATACCACATGGTGTGAAGTCATTTTCAAGAAAATGGTATTTTTGTATACATTTCCAACAGTGGTCGGCCGACCACTGTTGGGAAAACCTAACTATTTTTCAACTACTGCTCCAAATTTACCATATTTTTTTTTCACTCCAAATTTTGTTTGCTGTTGGTTACATGTTCATAAATGGGTGCAGGCCAGCTACACTGGTTCCCTTACCTTACAATTTTCCGGCATCTATAAATTGATCCATTTTATCCTTAGTGGAGTCAGGGAACCAGACTACTTGAACATTTTTGTTTTTCTTGGTATTTCCGGTATTTTCGAACACAAAACTACAAACATGTTAGTGTAACAATATTTGATCTATTATACTAACCCCTCAAATAGTTCATTTCTGAAAATTACAGCAAAAGCCAATGATGTACATTCCCTTGGGATGGACTTATGATGGACCTTTTCAAGTTTCACGTACATGTAGGGGAGTGCACTGGAACCGGGTACCCGAGTACCGACTGCTGATGTTGGGAACCGGTTCCAGATTATGGGATCGGGTACCCGTAACCAACTATTTTGTAACTTCTCAGACAATGAAAAAGGAAGGTTGGAATGCCATTTCTTGGGAATTTTCATAAAGAAAACCAGGCTACACGGAAAACCAAAACAGATGTCACATCTTTGTGCATTTTAACGTGTGACAGATATGGCTCGCGAAAGTTGCAGTTTACACCATAAAGCTAGCCATAAAGCTAGCCATAAAGCTAGCCATAAAGCTAGCCATAAAGCTAGCCATAAAGCTAGCCATGAAGCTCTTTAGAACAACTTCCGGGATTTCAATTTTGGGGTTGGGTTTCATTTACGAGAAACCGTGTAGCCGTGTCTTACTTCAATAGGGTACCCAGTTCCCGTACTACCCATAAATGCACACCACTATTGTAACGTGACACTTCCAAGTTTCACACAAGAGTCTACCTTGATTTGCTACTCCCCCAGGTCCACATATTTGGCTCTTCATTGGGTGGTTTCGTAGCCCAGAAGTTTGCTGAGTACACCTACCGGAGTCCCCGCATCGTCTCCCTCATCCTCTGCAACACGTTCATCGACACAGAAGTCTTCCAGCAAACAGTCGCCGCTCAAACGTGAGTGCTTGGGTTTGTTTATGGTGTCAATCGAGGACACACACGTGCAACATCATCGATGAATTGAGGACAGGAACCAAATTGAGGACCACCTCGATTAGAAAACGTGTACAAAACCAATGAGAGCTGTTGCAAAAAAGTTGAAGTACAAACAAAGAAAAAAGGGAAGAGGAACAAAAGAAAATCCTCGATTGACATCATAAACAAACGTGTCTGGGTAGCCGTGTGTGGGGTTTCTAGTTTGTCTTAAAAATACTAGAATTTATTTGGTTTCGAAAAGAAGAACCGAAAAAAAGTTTAGTTCTTCCTTTTGCCTTCCAAATGCTAAAAAAGTCTTGAAAAATTAAGATCATCACAAGAAATGCCGTATGTTTTGCCAACCCTCTCTTCCACATGTTGACCAGCTGGCAGCTTTCATATTATGTGATTAAATAGATGCTTTGACATTTGTTAACCCTCCTGCTGTTTAAAAGGTCTCAAATGGTCAAAATTTCCTTGCACTTCCCCTGGTACCCTTTGTACAAACCTATGGGCCACTTGACCAATATTGACCCAAGTAACAGCATGGCTCAGAATGCATGTTTTCATACATGTAGGAGGGTCAGAGTCCTTGAAATCAATAATTGTGCATCTTGCGTCTAGCACAGTTCTTAGCCAAAATGCCCCTAAGTTACAGAAAACAGGATGAAAACTGACCCCAAATCTGGGAATGTTGATTTTGCCTATTAATAGTAGCCTTCCGAATTTCATAGTACATTGTACGGTATGAATGATAGCAACAGACAGTGTGAACTTTTATTTTAGATCCTTTGAATTTTGTACACATTTATAGTGGAAAATTTCTACCATTCAAACGCTTATTTTTTTCATAATTAAAAAAAATCAGATATAACTGCTCTACATTGTTTCAGTTAATTTTGAAAAAAAAAAAAATACTGAAACATTTCATGAAACAAACCTGTCTGTTTGTTATCTGCTAAGGTTTTGGATGGTTCCTGGATTCCTCCTGAAGAGGATGGTCTTGAACAACTTCAGCCGAGAGCAACACGACGCCGACATAGCCAACTCAATCGACTTCATTGTAGAAAGGGTGAGATGTTTTTATCAGCATGGAGCTGTTTCATCCTTTGTTACTTTTCGCAAGTGGCAATTGAGTTTGTTTCTTTCAAAGTGTATTGCTTTTTTGGTTTTGTACCAATTGAATTCTTGAGCTACACTGACTGCTTACTTAGAATACTGACCACTAGGTTTGCTTTAATGCTCATAAATATGCTTGAAATGTTATGGATTAGTAGCTTTGGTGAAGCCTGATTGCTGTTTTGGGATTTTAATTTTCTTTTTCTAACCTTTAGCTGGAGTCTTTAAGCCGGACCGATCTTGCCAGTAGACTTACCTAAACTGCACCAGTGCCTACGTTGAGCCTCAGAAGCTGCACGCTCTAGACATCACCCTCATTGACGTGAGTTTTTGACAAAATGAGATTGTTGATATATCCCTGTACATGTATGTCACACCTGCACATGGTTCACAAGTTAAGGCTAATATCATGCTGACAGTTAAAGCTATAGTCCATCATTTGCAGTTATCCGAAAAGTAGCTGGCGTAATTATTGTTGAAAAACATACTTGGTTGAAAGATAGTAAGGGGACTAAACTCCCTGTGAAATTATTCTTTCTGGCAAGCTGTCATTTTGAAGTAATCAACGAAAGAAGGCCTTTCCAACGGTGCTTCTTAAGACGCACCGTAGGAAAATTTAAATTAGTAGTTCGTTTTGTTATTCGCTAAGCGCGCAAGCATTAGCACGACGCACACGCACCCGGTTGCTATAGTTCGTCGGATCAGTGCGTGACATCACGTAGCTGCAATCGGCTCAGCGAGAACGTGTCTCGAACGCTGAATTCAGGCGCAATTCAAAACATGATTCAGCAACTTTTGATTTGAAATTAAGATCCTATAATGCTGTTTTTCTCAGAATATACAGCTGAAGCTGAGCTGAAACTTCATCAGGTCAGTTGTTCAGCACCCTTTAGATTTTGAGCACTTTTGTTGCTTCAAACGAACAAAATGCACAAATTACAAATGATGGACTATATCTTTAATTCTGGTAGAATGGACCATTTGTCATTTGTGTATTTCTTGATTGAAGCCACAATTGTGCGCAATATCTAAAGACGGATGCTTAACAACTAACCTGATGAAACTTTAGACTAACCCCATGAAGTTTTAGCTCTGTAAGTGCTGTGCATTTTGCAAAAACACAATTTTGTGGACTGTAGACAGCCATAACTTGTCAACAGAATGTCCGATTGAAGTGCAACAAACACTATTGTAAGGAAATTTTTATTCTCTTTCCTAATACCTGTAACCTTCATTTCGACCTCTGCCCAGTTCTTTCTCATTTTGCCAGAATGACGCAAAGCCTTTTAAAAGATAAGCGTTGTTTTGTTTTACCGGAAAAAAAAATCGACATCAATCCCTCAAATACAAAGAGAATAAAAAATCTCGGATTATTTGTCACTTTGTTCAGCATTTGGCAATGCAACAAATAAATAAATGTCATCCTTTTCCGATGATGCATTGCTAAAGCAGCGTTTGCACCTAAATGCTAGCTTTTGTGCCTTTGCATATTTCATTGAATTGCTTAAAGGTACAGTCCATCATTTGCAGCTATCCAAAAAGTAACTGACATAATTATTGTTGAAAAGCATACTTGGTTTAAAGATAGTAATAGGACTGAACTCCCTGTGAAATTATTCTTTCTGGCAAGCTGTCATTTTGAAGAAATCAATGAAAGAAGGCCTCTCCAACGTAGGAAATTTTCGTTAGTAGTTCCTTTTTTTATTCGGCGAGGTGCCCGCAAGCAAGCGTTGACACGACGCACACGTGTGCATGGTTGCTATAATTCGTCGGTTCAGTGCGCGACATCGGGTAGCTGCAATCGGCTAAGTGAGAACGTGTCTCGGAAGCTGAATTCAGGCCCAATGACTCGGCAACTTTTGATTTGAAATTGAGATCCTAGCATATTGTTTTCTCGGAATATACAGCATTCACTGAGCTGAATCTTCGTCAGGTTGGTTGTTCAGCACCCTTCTTTAGATTTTGAACACTTTTGTTGCTTCAAACGAACATAATGCACAAATTACAAGTGATACTTTGAATTTCCCCCACCCCAGGTATTTGATGACTGTGCAATCTCTCAGGCAGTCCGAGAGGAGGTTTACAAGTGCTATCCTGATGCCAAGAGAGCCCACCTCAAGAGTGGAGGCAACTTCCCCTACCTCAGCCGTACTGATGAGGTCAATCTTCACATTCAGGTCAGGTCAAATCACCCTCCTCCCTTTTATAGACTGGTGTTATAATTGCATTGGACACTGTTATTGTACTGCGCGTCCTAACACTGTGGCCAGCAAATTCAACAAAGCCATCCCAGCAGCCAAAATCAGTCGAGTAAATGTTTTTATCCCCCTGGCTTTCAAGCTAGACAGGGGGATATTGCGATCGCGTATTCCTTCTGTGTGTCCATGTGGACAAGCATTACATTCACAGTGTGGACTTCCGAACAAAAGATGTCCACATAAACCAGGTAGCAGCGACGTTGTGTGGACTTGCCCACGTCCACACAAAGTTTTCCCCTCTCTGGAAAACAGGTTTAGAGGCATTTTTGGGTTAGGTTTATTGGTGGCAAAATGAAGAGAAACACTAAAGGGAATCATAGAAAAAAATTGGGGTTGAAATAGTTTACACAGTTTGAGAAAAATGATTTTTTTTTTTTTTGCACTGGTTTTTCTTAACAACACGAAAACAAAGGAATGTCCACACTTCCGGTAGATAAAACAAACATGTCTGTCCGTGTGTGTGTGTTCCAGTTCACGGTAAAGTTCAGTCATCAATCTCAACCAAACTTGAAAGGTGGTCTGTGGAGAGAAGGCCGACGTCAGAAAATCCTTTCCAATATGGATATTTACGAGGTCTCTGGAGAGCTCAGCTCAGTATTACTAATGACTCTAACATGTGGGCCTTTCCGCGCTAAAGGGGTACAAAAGTGTGACATGGGATTGGCAAATGAAGCAGGATAATTTTCCACTTGTACATTCCCACCCCATTGTTGACGATTGTGCTTTTAAGGAATTTAAGACTTTCTTGACAAGATATTGATGCTCAGACTCACAGTGCTATGTGCGTAACATGGACAGAAAGTTTGCCAGGCGGATGGCGCAAGCTTTACTTGCAGTATATTTAACAGTTGAGTGCGGACTGTGAAGGCGGACCGTGTGTTGGCATTGAACAAGGCCGCTGTGCACGACCTAGTATTGTTCTACAATTTACGCTCCGTGAGCACACCCGTGAGTGTTGAAAAATATGAGGTTTTGGCAAGATATATCGTACAAATACTGTTGAAATGACTCTTGCAAATCAGTATTTGTGGCGTTTGGCTGTATATCAGAAGTTGCTGCTATATTTTGCATTTTTCGAAAATAGAAATTTTCAGCAAAAATAATCCCGTCCCGAAGTGGTTTAATGGATCGGTCCATTCTTGAATCTTGTATAAGACCTTCTTTTTCAAATTTCTTTTACTTTTGTGATTTCCAGATTCATTTGAGAAAGTACGCACAGTCCCGTTACGACGCCCGGGACCCGCAGGAGGAGATTACCGTCACTGGCAACATCAAGGCGATGGGAAACCATGGCGACAGTCGCCAGGAGACGGAGGACAATGGAGACAGTGCAGGGGAGGTAGGGGACCATGGAGATAGTACTGGGGAAGCCACCGACCCGTTAGGCATGGTGCGAGAAGACTCATTTACAGAAAAACACTCGCATGATGACACGGAAGATGATCTCTAAAACAGTACGTCTAGCCTTGTTCCCGCTGCAATTTGAATTATGAAACCCTGACTATTTCAGATTCTGAAAATCCAACGTTTTTTCTTCAGTTTCTTGCATAACTTTGAAGGATTCAGTTATGTGGGGCCAGGCACCAGTGGTGCGTTCCAGTCACAGGAACGTGTTAGCGTTTATTAGCTAGGCACTACAAACATGCCAACCCCAAATGGAATGATACAGTGCATCGCCGCTATGACGAACATCGCAGGATCCACAGAACTTGTTTGTAACAGAGATCATTCGGTGTAGCGATTTTAAGCTGCTGGTGCTTGGTTCTCACTTTTCAATAAATAGGGCCCTTCAGAGCTTCACCCTGCCCTGGTAGTTACTGAAAGACAACTTTGAACACGTGCCCACTATTGAATTATGTAATTACACAGTTTATGAGCTTACTACCTACAGCAATGGGCGGCTTTCCCCTTCTGTTGCTTGGGGAAATAATAGCCACTTGTCACTCTTCTTCTTGACATTTTTCAACAACAGTGTTCGGTTGGTTTTGTACACAAAAATCGGGAGCCAAGGACGATGTTCAGTATAATCGAATGTTCGGTATAGCGACGTTCCACTGTTCTGTCATCGAAAAATGTCTTTAGAATTAAAGCCCCCTTAATGCCAATCTCAATAGCAGCTTTTAAAATCCTTGCAAGAGTAATAGAGCATGTTATTTGACCTCGAAACCCTGCAAGATTTTAAGAAAATTCAGCACATCCGGGCACCATGTGTATGATCTAACAGCATGTACAATGTGATTTGTTTTGCATTTGATTTGTGTTCTGACTGGGCCCATGCAATCAAGGGCAATAAATGGGGTACTTCGAAAGACAAGAAAGCATTACAATTTACAACATATTGAAAATATTGGGAAAGGAAATTAAAAAATTAAAAAATGTTGACCTCATCTTTCGTTCAATCCATCACACGGATAACAATTGGGTATCAAAGTTCAAAACACGGAGTCTGTGATTAGACCAGTCAGTGTTTGGTACCAAGACGTTCACAGAAAAAAGTGAACGTGGATTGACGAAACTTGCACGCTCTATTGTGACTGAGAGTGAAATGTCGTCACTAACATATGAACTTGTCAACAGGATTATTATGTTCATTGTGTGTGTTGACCATTTTGGAAAACACAGCCAACGACCATATTTGCTGGTAACTTTTGCCATCGTAGGCAAGAAACAGTCGATCCCACTCAGGCCCAGATTATCCAATGGGCACAGTAGGCACTGTGTTTAGGGCCTACAAAAAATTCGGGAGCCTACGAAAATGCCCCCCGCCCAACTATTTTTGTCCCAGAATAAAAAATGGTGGCCTACATTTGATTCTATAGCTCAGAATAGCTGATTCAATGACTCCAAACTCGAAAATGATGTTTAAATGATGATCTTTTGCTTTAAAAAAAAAATTGGTTAAAGTGCTCAGAAATTGCCTCAGATGGCACCACAGAGCTTCTAGAATCCAACTTTTTTTCGGGGTCCTTAAGCGGGCCCCGAAGCCCCCGCCGTTTAGGCTTCGCACGGAACTCGATGGGCTTAGAGCGGCGCGGCTACATTGTGTGCTCAACCGTTATCATCGCGTTACGCTGTGTGTGCATTATGTACGTACGTGTACACCGCGGTTTGTACAGTACCAAGTTATACTGGGTCTGCTCACCCGCGATGTGTGCACGCTTCTCCATGAAGGGGATGAGATGTACATCCCAATGTAGGTGACGTGTTTATGTCGCTGTCGCCCCCACCCCTCTCCTCCCCCACCCCTTCTCCTCCCCCACCCCTTCTCCTCCCCCTCACCCCTTCCCCCTTCCCCCCGCCGATACTTCATAAAGCAATCATTTATGATTTGCAAACAAATGTTCCTACTTTGTGGCTATGTTTGGTGTCGGTGTAGTGTAACGAACTACTGCATGTATAGTTTATGTATAAAATGTAAATATGAAAATCATAAAATTTGGAAAACACGATTAAATTTTATATGACTCGGTCTGTAAACCTGTATTAATATGAAATATTGGGAAAATGTGTCCATAACATTCCCTCATGCAATTTTTTGTAATATTGAAGAAAATATTTAATCCCATTTGTTTTTTTCATTTCTCATTGTTTTAACATAAATATTTTGACTGATTCATCTGCGGAATACCTTTCGGCTGGCTTTCCAGTTTCAAGATTTCTTCGCATCTGTCTTTAATTTCACCAGTTTATATTATGTACATTTAATTTATATGTTGCCAATTTATATTATATGTGTCTAATTAGTTTGAAGAAATTGTGACCATGGCTTAAACGCCTCAAATTATTTTAAGCATTTTCATGTGTGCGCCAAGTGCCATCGGCAGTGCATTTGAATATGACTCTGCTTAAGTAACCGTTTAGGCTGTACTTATGCACAGAATTTTGGAAGTTGGAGTTGCAAATGTTACGCTTGCCAGCTAATTAAAGCAGCCTGTTTATTTATGTCGCTTTCTCTGAAAAGATAAATGTAATGGTGGGGGTAAGAGTACAGTGCTGTCACGATTTTCGCTGCACAAAATCTGTTCCCAGTATGATGAGAAAGTTGTATTGATTTTACAATTTATCAAAAGCTAATTAACGCTTTGCGTAGGTACACATTGGCTTGGACCTCCCTTGTACTAATGTTAACATGTCCTCCCCCCACACACACTTTGTACGAACATACTTTATGTACAGCCCTTTACACATTAAGACTTCCACCTGTAATTTTTAACTGCAACATATGTACCTGAATCCATCAAAATCCACACCCCTGTTTGGGAGGATTTCAGCGGATTCAGGATACCTCCATATTGAAAAAGATGGAGGATTTTGATGGATTGAGGGCAGTAAGCATAGCAGTACTGTAGGATTTAGATGGATTCAGGATATCTCCATATTGAGCAGTTGGGAGACTTTGATAGATTCAGGATCTCAAGTTTAACTTCTTGGCTATGTTTGGTGTGTACGAGGTATATATACACTGGTGGATTCTGATGGACTCACCGGTGGATTCTGATGGGCTCAGGACACCAACATTATTTTGCATGACAAAATTGGTGGATTTTGGCAGATTCAGGTTACTTTCTTGTAAAAGTGCTCAAGGGGTTAGGGTCAATGAACTATCGTTGGACCAATTTCATAGAACTTTAGAGCAACAAATATGTTCGAGACTAACCCTTGTTTTCTGTACACAAAATTTTCAGATTGATTAATACTTCAATTATACGTATAGCAATGTTTCACATAGAGGCTGCATATCCAAAGCAATGTTAAACTTACAAGATTGTTTAAGTTCCATTTTTTATATGGATATAAACCATTTTCCCGATGGCCTAATTTAATGATTGTCATTAAATTACTTACAACTGTTTAAAATTGTACTCTTCCTTAACAGTGTTTCTCTTTTCTATTGGGAAAATAATCTGTGATTGTAATAAAAACAAAACTGATTATTTTGATATATACATTCTTATGGTTTGGGTTGAATTCCTAGAGTATTACAATACAAGATATGGAAATGGAGCAAAGCAGTCGCCACCATGCTGTTCTTTTTTTTTTGGGGGGGGGGGAAAGCAGTGGTTCAAAACAGCATTTACAAGTTGAATCTGGAATACCGTTCTGGTGCTCTACCAACTGAGCTATCCAGCCCTTTGTTAGACTGTTTCCTCCCCATCCCCCCCCCTAAA
This sequence comes from Patiria pectinifera, assembly GCA_029964075.1. Taxonomy (NCBI): domain Eukaryota; kingdom Metazoa; phylum Echinodermata; class Asteroidea; order Valvatida; family Asterinidae; genus Patiria; species Patiria pectinifera. The sequence goes on along the minus strand of CM057129.1, from coordinate 8,132,632 downwards.
AATATGGATTTAAAGCCATGATCACCTCTGCACACGCGCAGCATGAGTGTGTTTAGTTTTGTTATGATTTTGTTTATTCAGCTTTGAGCACGGACGATACTTGAACACATGGTTATCAAAGAACGGACTCTTTGTCTTACCACAAAAAGTACGCAAATTGTCAGTGTCTCCATGAAGGCAACTTTCAAGAATTTCAACTGCATAGGTTTTAAATACTGAACAGTAATTTCTCTCTCTTTATTGATATTTACCAGAGACCCCTTCGAATTCAGCAAAAAATTTAAGCTCATCACCTCCGAAATTGCACATTCGTGGCTTATTTCCATTTTGCAATAGACTGGTTGCATGCAAACATTACCGTTGTAATTTTCAATTCATACCAGGAGGCAGGATTCAGACCCATGGATGTCACGCATATAATTTGCATACATTAGGAGGAAAGAAGCCTAATGCATTCTGGATTCACTGCTAGCTGCCTGTTCAGAAGGACAATGGGGACAGGGAACTAGATTAGCCCTATGTTGGCAGTTTCCCCATCAGTCAATACCTTTGTCCAGGGTCCTAGTCGGAAGCCAAAAACCCATATTTACCATGGGAAACAGCCATCATTTGGTAGAGCTCAGTTGGTAGAGCACCAGAACGGCAATCCGGAGGTCGCAGGTTCAAACCCTGCTCCAGTCAATTTCTTTGATTATTATAATGCACTGAATCGGTTTCCCTTTGCAGTTTATTTAACCATTTACAATGTACAATTACCAAGAAGAGAAATTTCCAAAACGGATCACGTCCAATGAGAGTGCTGTAATATCAGTCTATGTTCTCCTGTTAGGGGGGTCCTGGTCAAACCAAAGCCATGAACAATATCAGCGGACTTGGATGTTAACTTTGGTCTAACAATGACAGCTCCTCAGCACACACATTCAGATTGTTGGGTGAATGTGTAAGAAACACAAATTCACTTTGGGCGACCCCCAAACAGCTTTGAACAACCCTCCAACTGGTAGTATATTTCACCAATAGAGCTATATTAAATTACTAGCGCGCTAACTTCGTGTACAAAGTAATGCCTGCTGGGCGCATCCATGTTGGTGCATAAACCTATGGAGACCTAGACATTTTGTACCGCTTTTGTACAGCTATTTGCATATCTGCGTTTGTATTCCATACATGTACCAGTGCGTTATCGAAGCTAATACGCCCAAAACCGAAACTCACGATCAGCAAATGAGCATGTCATTTTGCTCTACGCTAACAGCGCAACGCGTGCCCGTATTCGCTGCAGATGCTTTTTGCCGTCACGTTTTTTTAAACTGACAATGACGCGCTTAACTTATTTGCGTATGTTCTACTTGCGCGTTGCATGTAGAGTACACTTTCAAAATTAAATCCATCTAATTTCATTATGTTTTGCAAACGCGCGCATGAATTCAAAATGTCTGCCCCCAGGACGGTTTCAAAGCGTCTCCGCACGCAGAATGACGAGTGAGCGCTCTAGTAATTTAATATAGCTCTATGGTTTCAGCCAAAAACGTCTTATCTATCAGCACAGAGCAAGTTCCAGCGAGGACTATGGTTCACCACAATTTGACTAACGTCACTCGAACACAGAATGGTTGGACTAGTCTAGTCGACGATTTGGAACTGGAGCATGGTTCCATCGCTGGTTACTGTTTACATGATTGATTATGATAGCGCCCTCATCAGTGCGTCAGCAGTCGTCTGCCTTTCAGTAGCCGTCGCCAGATCAGCTGGATTCCTGACTTGCTACTCATCCGTTGGTGGAAGCCGTGCTTGCGTTTCCGTTTGACATTGCTGGGCTGGTAGGTGTTGCCACGCGCCTTGAAGCAGCACGGCACCAGTGACGGCGTCGGGTGATGCTGTAACAGCTGCTGTCTGGGTGTCTGGTTACCGGCCGCTAGCCACCAGTGAGGTGCTGTAGTGTTGCAGGGTCCCGTGGTCAGTGTTCTGTGCGTTGTCAATGTAGGCAGCTTGGCGGTTCTCAAACACATGAAAGCACTGTCCAAAACAAGAATTGTAAAGGTGTGAGTAACAAATAAAAAACATATTTTTTAAAAGGTACACTGGAATGACTGGATGTTGATCATGAGCTTTTTGTGCACTTTTTTTGTTTGTTTGAAGCAATAAAATTGCTCGAAATAATAAGTCAGTTTTATAACAAATAACCTGTATTAACTATGTGTTGAAAAAACAGTGTAAACATGGTTTCCAAAACTGAAATAGCCTCAATCCTGCAAAATCCTCCATTTTACAAAGCGGATTTTGGAGGATTTGGAAAAGGTTATGGTTAATGATGTTACACATACCTATTAAACTTCCTAATACCATTGTCTATTCCACCAGCAGTGGCTGGCCTAAACAGACGACCAATGGCTATCCTGGTAGCTGATAAGAATGTAGTCGCCATGTTGCACTTCTTAGAGACCCTCTATGCTCACTGTATGTAAAAAGAGAATGAAAAAAATAATTAACATCTCATGAATTATTTGTACATTTATGTCAACTTGACCACTGAGTTGACAGTCTTGAGTGGAACAAATTCCAGTGTCTTGGAAAACAGAATGAGGACAAGGAATAATCATTTGTAATACCTACAATGGATTACACAGTAATCGTGCAGTTTAGGACCCTGTTCCATATCAGAGAACAAAAAAAACGCTTTTAAGTTTCGGTACTTAACACCGAAACATTTGCCATTTTGCTATAGAAGCAGGAAACGTTGACTCATGAGTTGGTTCACGTATGAGGCCGAATCGAACTCGCGTACAAATTTACCAATCTGCGAACGAGATGTCCTGTGTACGAGATGGTTCGCCTACGAGTTGCCCTGTTTCCGTTCAAAATTGCATTGCCATTGCTAGACGGCGGCTGCCGTCATGGCCGTATAAACAATAGCCACTACGAAAATGGAATAATTGAAAGATATTAAAAATCAAAGTGGCTATCGTTACGGCAGCCGTTGTTTAGCGCCCTCTACGATACTTTTTTGATACGCACGCAAGTATATAATTATTTGTTTCCCCACGTTTTAGCGAGCAGTGCGACAGCTCAGTCGATAGAAGATAGGATTTTGCACCGCGAGGTTGCGGGTTCGCATCTCAGTTTTGCACTCAATTTTTTTTCATAACGTTCAAATTCACTTTTTTCCTTCTAATTTTATATTTTCTTCTCATGTTTTATAAAAGTTGCAGTCTACCGTAACGACAGAAAATGGGAAATGCGTTACGGCTGCCGTAACGATAGCCACTGCGATAAACAATAACCACTAGTCACTACGAAATAAAAAAGTGGACATGGTGGAATGACATGAATGATTAAAAGATATTATAGGCCGGCCTATCGGCTCTAGCCTAGGCCTATTTTATTAAATATAATCTTAAAATCCGTAATTGACCTAGGCCTATCACGTTTCACTCTATTAATTTTTTATAACCTGAAACAAAGTTGAAAAAGACGACGAAAACGGATGAAAAGTCTACCTGCCGATAACGAGGTCTTGTTCCCTTTTCACTGTAAATAGAATGCTATTTAAACAAGACCATGTGGTACCCAACTAAAACACTTCGAACAAGGTAGCCGCGGACTTGGCCGGATATCTGGATGCGTATTCAGCGAGTTATTCAGCCGCGGATTCAGCCGCGCATTCACCAAATTTTAAAAATGCATAATACATGCGGCAAAAGGTGACCATTTATTCAACGAATTTCCCAAGGCCAAAAAAAGTCTCCGGTTTCTGGTATGCGCGCGCGTCGCCGTAGCCATGCGCGCGTCGGCAAAATGAAATTTTTTTTTTTCAATGAACGATGATGTCTCAAAACCGCCAAACTCACTGGTTTGACTGGAATCCTGCTGCTGCACAATTTTAACGTGTTTTTAGATTTGGTAATGGTCGAGAATAAGCTTTATGTGGCCTCTCTGGACTCCCATTATTTGCACTAAGTTTAGTCGGGCACCATATTTGCATTCATCAGCCGACATTTGAAGCAAAAAAATCAGGTAAAAAAAAAAAAAAAAAAAAGCCGCATCGCCGCACCACTTTTTGGGCAAGCTCCATACCAGAAACCGGAGACTTTTTTTTTTGGCCTAATAAACGACAAAATTAATAACAATATTTTTTTTCGCGCCATATAAAACAACCGGCGACATAAGCAACCGTTTCATCCACTTTTTTCGAAATTTTCGATGCAATAATTACTATTAAATGAGGCTGCATTTCGCGTTATTTTTCAACGCTTTTTGAGACGTTTGAAAGTAAAGTGCATCATTAAGCTGGAGTTACCCAGCCCTAAATTTTATCATTGGGGAAATGACAACCCAATGATAAAATTTAGGGCTGGGTAACTCCAGCTAGTGCATTATTTGAAACAAAGTGTACCACACGTAATATTAAAAACTCACAATTGTATTTCATAATCTACGAGATAATGTTACTGGGTACACTTCATTTTGGTGTTGGCTTCAGCCGAACACTAATTACTACATGTTGTCGCAATCTTACAATTGTATTTCGTGATCTTCGAGATCATGTTACTGGACACACTTGATTTTGGTATTGGCTCCCCTCCTAGCCGACTCGCCCCAGACCTACTCGCCCCCTGACCGACTTGCACCCTGGAACACATTACATGCCCGGTCGTGCCGTGAATCTCAATGGAGCCAAATTATTCAAACGCCATTTGAAATGATTTCTGGTACAATAACAATAATTATTATAATAAATGGTAATAATAACCAATAATAAAAAGGTCACACATGAAAATAAAACAATCCCTTTCCGCAAGAGAAGAGGGTAAATCACGTTCAAATTAAGCTTCCTTATCTGAGTTTCGGTTTTGATACTCAAAGTTGAGCCTCGATCAGCTCCTCCTATAACATTTTAAGAACACCAAACAAATAACTTTTTTTTTATTTTCACAATATACATCCTTAATTCTTAAAATACTTTTTAATGAAACTGAGGACCTAAAGTTGAGATTTACAAACGGTGAACGCGTACATGCCGCGCGCCCGCAGTCACCATGAACGGACCGCGAATAGACCGGCTGCTACGCGTGATAGGCCCCGGACACTCCGCGAATATCGGTACAGCTGTGCCAACCCAAATTCTTCATAAAAGATCAATAGTTTCTTGCATTTATACCGGAAATCCTTCAAAAGTGGCGTTTGAACAATTTGGCTCCATTGGGTTTCACGCTACGATCGGGCAATGTGTTCCCGCACTGTCATTATTTTTCTTTTCAAGATATCCTTGTGATGAGATTATGCATGCAGTATATTCTACCAGATACAGAACCAGAATAAAATGGCCGGTTTCGAAGAGCGCTCCAATTTTTGTAAACTTGGTACCAGCCCAGCCCCCTCATTTGATTTTACGGAGGCCAAGTGTCCGGTGAAAAAAGCATGTCGACATCAAGTTCAGCACGGATGTGCTCCCCCCCCCCCAGAAAAATTGCTGGATACGCTGCTACACCAACGGAATTAGATGCCTTTTATTGAGCAAGTGCCCGGTGATGCGACTGTAACCGGTCAGTCCAAAAATTCAACCCCCAAAAGTGGGTGCAGTACATTTTGTTTTCGTTCCTTCACAAATGTATTTAAACAGGCAATTGTTTTCAACTCAAGTTGATCAGTATGAAACTGTGCCACCCCTCTAAGTAAGTCTCGTGACCAAAATGTAATCGGCCATCGGGATTACGTCATTAGCATTCTATCCGATTCTCATTTCTAACCCAGGCTTGTGCTGCATGCACATTATGCAAATAACGTGTTTAGAAGATTTCCACTCAGACTCCAACCCTATTGTTACATTCATGCCTCGCTGATCACCATGGTACAGCGACCTAGCTGTTGTTTCGGTGCTGGGCTAGGCCTTCATTACTGTCGTTGTGCTCCTCACGCTCACTGCATGCAACTCATTACACTGTTCAAAATTATCATTTTGGCGCTGTATAAAATTGTTTAGTCCAATTTATATTGTATGAACAAAGACATCGTTACCATTTACTGCAAGATCAACACCAAGAGGGGCAATGTCTTCAAGAGTAGAAAGAGGTACGTTACATGTCAGCCAGGAATTATTTTCTGGCTGAGCGGATAAATTACTTCATTTCAAGGCAGTAAAATGCTTTAATTTTGGGGGGAAGCTCTGGTAAAAGAAGAGAGTTTTGTCACCTGAAACAGAGAACTCCTTAAATTTCATTGGATGTTAAAAAAAGTTTACATGGAAGATAAATTACAGCAGAATTAAGGATGAACGAAAATGATATTTTTTTCAATAATAATGCAATGCCAATAGGAATTTGTCACGTGCACTGGCATTGTGTTCCCACATGTGTTAATTTGCATATAGGAATTTATAAAATACGTGCAGCGACATTGCGTTCGCACGTGGAACAGTTGAAGGGTGGCATTCCAGTAGAAGTTTTTTTCAAAAACGGTCCTGAATAATTCAACTCGCTAATTTACACCAGCATTTTCAATGATAAACCTGTGACAGTGTCTCCTTCATTGTCACATTGACTTGCAGGTCTTATGTAACTCCCTTTCTGGAGAAGGTTAAAAGACGTTCTCCACCTCAGTCTCAGAAACTAAAAAAAAATTGAAACAATATAAAACATAATCAACATTCTGGGCAAAACGTTGGTGCAAGTGATGCAAACAATTAATTAGTTTTTTTGTAGGTCAAGTTGGGAGGAGTGCAGACGCTGCAGGCGTGCATTATGCAGCATCCGCAAAGCAAAGCAGCTGCTGGATCTGTAGGAGTGTTAGGATATTGTTGTAGGCATTTAGATTCGGCGAAATATTCTCATACGCGTTTAGAAACCTCCGCACCGCGTTCTATCGCTTTTCCGTTCGACAATAAGGCATATTCATACGTAATGTTCGGCAAACTCGTGGTTTTTTGTTTTTTTGGCTAGACCGGAGACGGTTTGGTACGAAGACCGTGAAGGGACATGGGAGTTATTTTTTTTTCATTTTCATAATATTACGTATGTGTTATTGTCACGTACGTACGTAACTCACGCACGTACTTGAATATTATCACGTACGTAGGTAATACTATCACGTAGGGCCCACGTGATAATTATTACGTACGTAGGGCCCACGTGATAATTTTTAAGTACGTCTACACAACGTATACTCGTTTAAGGATACACGTATTATCACTTACATATGCAATACATGTACGTACGTAATATGTACTTATTTATCAGGTATGTACGCAATAATAATACTAATATTACGTAAGTACGTAATATTATATTATCACACGTACGTATGTGATAATTTAAATGCATCACGTACGCACGTTGTGATTGTCATATGTATAGTAGTAGGCCCTAAATAAGAACAATATGTTCATCTCCTCTTGGTCTTCGTACCCGCGTATCCGCATATCCGCATATCCGCGTACCTGCGTAATCGCGCGATTTCGTGTACCATACTTCGAAGTGATAAAATCTAGGGAACTGTTTAGTAAAGTGCAATGAACAGTGTTAGGGAAAATGAAGCAAACGAAAATTAGGGAGCAAGCATAGCCCGCTGCGAGCATGCGCACATTGCGCCCGCAGGCAGAGCCATGGGGAGTTTTAGAATTTTTCTAAAAAAAATAAATGAAAATAACACTAACTTAATGCAAACGAAAATCAGTCTAATGAATAACACTGTCCCCTAAACTTGAAAGTACTGGTGTATTTTATTTTATTTTCGCTATTAAGAAACTTGCAAATTTAAAGTCGATTTTGTAATTGATTGAGAGTCATTTTGTGATGTTTTATCGATCAACTGGAATGCTGCCCTCTATACGGACATTAGCTGGTACTTTGCCCAAAGTTAGTAAAACAACTACAGAAAGTGGCAATGCCTGGTGCGTTGTCCACCAACGACGATATAATTTCTTTATGATTGTATAAAATGTTTAAGAGCAAACAAGATTCATAAAATCTAGGCCATCGGCAATTGACAGTGACCATGCCTGGTGCAGTGTCACTTGTAAAGGATACCCTCTTCGGTGCATATTAGTAAAGCGCCGATTTCCAAGAGGCCCCTTCCTTCAGAAGAACTTGAACATTAAAACTTAGACCATTTAACAAAAACACGAAAGGACGTTACTACTTAAATAGCCATACAGAGAAAACTGTTGATTAATAATTAACGCTAATTCCTAAATGATCTCTCTGTTAAGGTGACATATACGCTCTTATAGTAACACTAAAAGGTAAAAAAAAACTGGGATTAACAGCGTCTGTAAAAGCGCCGCATTGTCTATACTTCGCTAGTCTGTGAGCAGTGAGGGCACAGTTGACAGTTGACCATATTTTAATGATCGTAGTAAAATCAAAAGTCATAACTTTGGTTAATTATACTTTGCATAAATTTATATAAAAGACATTTTTATTCTGTGAAGATCTTTTAAGCTCGGTTCATTATTAAGTAACTATTTAAAGATTAACTTATCTGTGAGTAAAAAAAAAATGCTTACAGAGAGAATGACTTTTGGGGGAAAAAACTCAAAAGTAGATTGTTTTTTGTTTCATTGTAAATGTTGCATGTTTGATTTTTGGCCTTAGTGTGCATTGCTCTCTGTGTGGTGTGATTTTTTTTTAATGGTATCCGTCTGTTGTCTCTGACAATAGACAAAATTAAATGTTTTTAAATCAAATTAACCGTTGCGGCTACGAAAATGTCAAATCGTTAAGCAAAATCGAAGCAGATGTCGAAAGGAATAATACTTGAAATCAGTGTTATTTTTTTCTCAACTGCAATACGTCGGGCAAAAAATGTTACGGTTTTGAAGCGGCAAGCCTCAAATTGACGAAAATACGAAATCAACTTAAAAAATACCTACCCAGATATTTACTTGACTACGCGTATGACAAAAACTGAAAACAAAATTCAAATCGGTCCAAAATAAATTGTAGTGAAAATCACATCGTAAGCGAATTTTTTTCCGAAAAAAAATCACTCCGCTTTCTACGTGTAGGCCTACATGCTAGGAAAATGATGAAAATAACGCGAGGAAAACATCGCAGCGTTAGTGAGAGTCAAAATACCCGAAATCAGTATTATTTTTCTTGTCACAAAGTAAACAAAATGGGTTATGGAAATAACAAATCAAAATGACGAAAATAACGGCATAAAAATTAATCATCTGCAACGAGAGAAGTAAATACATGTACATGTACTTGCAAATTTTGGCAAACAGTGGGAAAATGACGGCAGCAAAAGAAAACGAAATTGACGAAATTACGAGAAAAAAATCACACCATAAATGAACAAAATATCTGTTTAGAAAATGACTGAATTTCAGTTATATACAGCGGCATTTCAAAAACATCAAAATTGTTGGCATTGTCGAGAAGTGCCTTCAAAAAGACCTAATTGCCCCCCCCCCACACACCAAAAAAGTACACTGTGAAAGGTTACAACTTATTGGCAACCTGCCATTATCGGCGTCGGCACATGTTCGTGTGCATTATGACAAACAAGATCATGTCTGTTTTTAAAAGTAAATAGTGGAAACATGGGAAGAATCGTTTAGTTTTTATTTGGTAACAAGTGGCCTTATTACAGGTAGGCTTATAGACATAATGCTTTGGAATGTTTCACTTCAGTAACAAATGGGCTAGGCCCAGTGTTTTCGTAACCCTGTTCACTTAGGAAAGAGTTGCAGCTTTCATCAAAGAAACTTATGATCTAAAAGTTGAGACTGCATGGATGAGCTAGGCTGCTTTGTCTGAACAAAAATGAACCCTCCATGGCTACAACAGCCTCATCACACAGAAACTCGAGGAACAGGAAGCAGGGAGGAGGACCGACAGATGAACGGATGACCTGCTTGCTGGGCTACCCATTCCTGATTATTAGGTTAGTTTACATGTAGGCCTCCTCTTATTAAACAGGAACAATCAAGTCACAGAACTAATTTAAATGGGCGATCTGACTCTGTTATTATGTTCGTTCACAAACGAGTTCTTGTAGCAGGGCTTTGCTTTGTGGGGTTAATTCAATGTTTTCTTTCCCCTTTCTAGCCATGGCACGAATACAGCTAAATAATTCAAATGTTTCCTTTCGTTATTTGAATCCTTTCAGCAAAGTGAGGACCACTGACTAATGAGGGAATTACTCTGCTGAGATGAGGATGAGCCTGCCTCAAGACATCGTCAGGGCTCCGACAGCCTCATCAAACAGAAACCCGAGGAACCGGAAGCAGGGAGGAGGACCGTCGGATGAACTGATGACCTGCTTGCTGGGCTTCCCATTACTGATTCTTGAGGTTAGTTTTTAGTTACATATACCTAAAGAATAAGCAGAAACAAGTAACCAAAATGGGTGATTTGGCGCTCTTCTATGTTCTCCCACAAATAAAGAGTGCTGGTAGTGGGGCACTGCTTTGTGGGGTTAATTCGAACATTTCTCCCCCCCCCTCTTGCTCTACCTTTCAGATATTTCTTAATAATAATTCGGATATTTTCCTTTGTCATTTTAATCTTTTTACAGACATGAGGACCACTGACTGGTGAGGGAATTGCCCTATGATGGATGAGCCTGCCTCAAGCTGCCATAAGCTGGGAGGACCGACGGTTGACTGACACTGCCTGCTTGGTTGACCATTACCGATTCTTGACGTATGTTTACTTGAAAAGAGACCAGGGATATGTAGGCCTACTCTTAAATTTGTTATTCCTTGAATACAATGTCACCTCTTACGATGCTTGATATCCACTTTAAATATTAATTCTAAATTTTGCTAGTTTATTCTTTTTGTCATGTTTTAGAAGATGAGGACCGCCAAGCTTGGATGAGACTGGAAAATTACGAAGCTGCTCTATCTGGACAAGGATGCCCTCATCAGACACTTTCCAATTTGCGGAATATTGGATCAAAAAGCAGACAGCATATTATTTTGCAATATTATAAAACATAAAAACGACGAAAATACGAATTCTTACGCCAAAGTTACCGCTGTAATTGGAAGAATTAATAGCTTAAATCACTGTTACTTGTTAACTTTACTGAGATACCTATTTCTGAAATATTTGACAACGAATATGACGAAAATTGAAGAAAAAAAGTCAAATGTGTGTAAAATACATTGCAGCGAAAATCAAATCATGAGCGGATTTTCTTCTCACAGAAATGCTTCTCCGCTTCCAACAAGTGGCTGAGAAATTATAAAATTTACGCCGAAAATAACTGAAATCGGTGTTGTTTTTACCTTTACTGCGATACCTACTTGAAATATTTGACTAAACGCGTTTGACGAAACGTGGAAACAAAAATCAAATCGGTCCAAATTAAATTACAACGAAAATCACATAGTACGTGGAGTTTCTTCTCGAAGCACGGCACTCTGTTTCCACAGGTAGCTACGGGAAAATTACGAAAATTACACCGAAAATCATGGCGGCATATTAGTGAAGTGACGAAACATAGTTTACACGGCTAAAAAATCACAGCGTTAGTGAGAGAAATAATACTTGATATCAGTGTTATTTTTCTTACCTACAAAGTAAAAACAATTCGATTGCGGAAGAACCAAATTAAAGAGACGAAAATTACGGTAAAAAGATTAACAGCGGCAGCGAAAGAAATAAATATTTGAAAATCGGTAATTTTCTAAACTTGTAGGCCCTATGCCCGAAATGAAAATGACCGAAATAATGTTAACAAAAAAAATTCAAATTATAATCGGCAGCCACTTCCGGTACGGTACTACACTGCTTAAAAAAGTCGGAAAGCGAATTTTGGTAAACGGTGGGGAAGATGACGGCAGAAAAAAAGTTTTAAAAGTGACGGAAATTAAGGAAAAGTCCCATTATATCGATGTAAAGAAAATGACTGAATTTAAATTAAAGCAGCATGTTAAAGGCATTCCCCAAGTTCTAGGCCTACACCACATCTTTTAAGTATTATTCGTCAGCGAAAATAACTGCAATTTGTGACATTGTCAAGAAGTTTGCCTTCAAAAAGGCCAGAAATAGCCAGGTTATGCATGTGAAAGGGTACAACTTAAGTGTAATCAACAAAGCGATAGGGAAATGGCTGTATAAGACATGCGACATATTTACTATCGCATGCGACATTTCTTCGTGTTTTTGTAAAGGTTTAAACTTAATCTACATCATTTATGTGAGTCCGATTTGGAAAGATCGGCAGGGATACATGTTTCCATCAAGTATATATTTCTCCTTTGAGTTACTCATTTGGTTGTCTTAACCTGTGATAACGTATAAGGTCGACAGTGCTGTTTTATTGAAGGGGTGAACACGAAAACCATAACGGAAAAAGTGTTGCAGTAGTTAAAAAGATCGGTCTAATATAGTCTTTCACGATCAAATCTTTGTGGGCTACGAGTATACCGTACTTGACGTAAATTTCAAAAGAAAGCATTTCAAGATATGCGACAGGTTTAGAGTAACATAAAAAACTATGATTTTAGCCTACGTGTAACCCTCCCTCCGTATAATACTATGTTCAATGTAAGTCCGATTCGGAAGGGATCGGCAAGGATTAAGATGGCATTTTGTCATCTTAATGTCACGTGAATTTCTTTTAATGGTTGTTTATAGTGTGCGAGTTATATGCAGTTTCCAAAGCAACCTGCCATCATCAGCGTCGGCACATTATGACAAAGTGATCGTGTCTGTTTTAAAAAGGAAATAATGGAAACATGGGTAGAATCGTTTGGTTTCCATTGGGTCCTACCCATGACCTGGTTATAGGTAGGCTTAGACATAATTATTGGCTAAATTTGCAATGTTTCACTTCGGTAACAAACGGGCTAGGCCCAGTGTTTTCGTACCCCTGTCCACTTAGGAAAGAGTTGCAGCTTTCATCAAAAAAACTGATGATCTAAAAGTTGAGATTGCATGGATGAGCTAGGCTGCTTTGTCTGGACGAAAATGAACCCTCCAAGGCTCCAACAGGGTGCACTGAACTAATTCAAGCGAGAATTTCTACGCCAGCTGATTAGCATGAAAAGTGCCCCCACAATTTCTTTTGAAAACGGAGACCGTTTGGCTTTAAAAACGGTGGAATTGTTTAAATATACCCAAGGATCAACTCCCTGGTTTTGGGGCTTCCATCTGAGGGCAGGCTTGATAAAATCACGGATGAAAAAAATGGGTCCTATTTGCCTGTGAAAGTGGAAGGGTGCCACTCTTAAAATGGCTACATGCAGGCTTGGGAGCTATCACTTTTCGGGAGGTGATTTTATTTTGGTGTGAATATTTAAAAATGTAATTGGCTAATGTACGTAAAATTGAAAAGAAATGAAAAGATGAAAGACAAGACAAGACAATCATTTAATTTTTGTTTCAGAAACCCCAGTGATGTTGGCTTGCATGTTACTTGGCCCTGAACTTTGTTGATTTTACACTGTTTTCAATGGGGCTTGAATTAGTACAGTGGACCCAACAGCCTCATCACACAGAAACCGGAAGCAGGAAGGAGGACCGACAGACAGGGGCGTAGCCAGGAATTTTTCAGTGGGGGCGCGGAGGGGCCGCTGGGGGGCTCGAACATTTCATGGGGAGGGGGGCGTCATGTAGATCAATGATAATTTTTTTAGGAGCTCAAAATCTCAGGGGGGGGGGGCGACTGGGGGCCACCAAGCTTGGACGAGACTGGACAATGACGAAGCTGTTCTACTGGACAAGGATGCCCTCATCGGAAACTTGAGTTAAAAAAAAAACTAGCTTGCACAATATGAAATGATATATCGACTGCATAATGCAACGTCATTAATGTTATACACTAAGGCAACAACACTAAAATAACATGAAAAGTAATTTTGATTTCATTAAATTATTTATGCCTCTAAAATAATCTTAAACCGGATACTGCAACAGACAGTTAACAATGGACAATAACGCCAAAAAAAAGTCTCCGGTTTCTGGTATGCGCGCACGTCGCCGTAGCCATGCGTGTCGACAAAATGAAAAAGGTTTTTTTTCAATGAAAGATGATGTCTCCAAACCGCCAAACTCACTGGTTTGACTGGAATCCTGCTGCTGCACAATTTTAACGTGTTTTTAGATGGGGTTATGATCGAGAATAAGCTTTAAGTGGCCTCTCTGGACTCCCATATATTTGCACCAAGTCTAGTCGGGCACCATTTGCAGTCATCAGCCTACATTTTGAGGCAAAAAAAATCAAGTAAAAAAAAAAAAAAGCCGCGTCGCCGCACCACTTTTTGGGCAAGCTCCATACCAGAAACCGGAGACTTATTTTGTTTGGCCTGATGGAAACTTGCTGAAAAATTATTGTAAGGGTAATGATTTGTCACTGGCTTTTTAGCAGTGACATGTCTGGGAGAGGGATGTTCCTTTGATCTGTCCTGGGTCATCCAAAATTATTGCATCAATAAGTTAATGATTTCATCCTCCTTACCTTTAATGCATTCAATTGGATCTTCTCGGTAAATTATAAACGAGGTCTCGCCTAAGGCTTTCTATTTACTTTTTGTTCAGTTGACAATGGAGAATTTTGCTCTATAAATTTAATTTGATATTGAAAGTGCATTTTTAAGAAAACTAATTTAAGTCATAAGAGTTTTGAAAGATTTCAAAAAGGATTAATTTATTGTTTAAAAACTGAAGAAATGTAACAAACTTTATTTAAATTTAACGTCTTTAACAAGACGTCGGTTTAACTAAAACATGACTTTCTTTCCATTGTATATTTATTACAAAACACAAGAACGTTTAATTTTTAGGAAATTTTAAAGAATAAACTCTTCAGGAACTCTAATTAGTGCCTAATTAGCCCGTTAAAGTGACCACATTTTCCATGCACTATTATAATTGGTTCTATTTAGGCTGCATAGACCTCTTTAAAACAAAGTGTACCGCACATGTTGTCAAAAACTCACAATTCTATTTCATAATCTACGAGAATATGTTACTGGGCACACTTGATTTTGATATTGGCTCCAGCCGAACACTACTTAGTGTCTAATTAGCCCGTTAAAGTGACCCTATTTTTACTGCGCAATTGCAATTAGAATGCGTTCCATTCACCTGCAGATCAACTGACCGACTCGCCCCCTGACCGACTCGCCCCCTGACCGACCTGCCCCCTGACCGACTCGCCCCCTGACCGACTCGCCCCCTTGAAAATTAAGCACCGTACTCAGGGACATCGTGAAATAAAAATAAAGACAGTGGAGCACAATGCCCGGTCGCAACGTGAAACTTGATGGAGCCAAATTATTCAAACGCCAGTTTGAAGGATTTCCGATACCAATGCAAAAAACTGATTTTGCGCGGACTGCCCGTGGCATAGGGCCCGGGCCTGTGCAAGGGCAGATCCAGGGGGGGGGGGGGGACAAAGGGGGCCATGGTCCCCCCCCCCCCCAAAAAAAAAAATAAACCAATTTTTTTTATTTATGTGACGTCGCAATAAAGGCAGGCAATGAGTACACCACCATCTTTTCCTCAAAAAACATTGGTTAAAGTGGTCAGAAATTGCCTCAGATCGCACCACAGAGCATCTAGAATCCAAAAAAAAAATCAAGGCCCTTAAGCGGGCCCTGAACCCCACGCAGTAATTTTTGGACCCACTTTTTTGGGGGGACCAAAAATTTGTTTGGCCCCCCCAAAAAATTGTGTTCTGGATCCGCCCTTGGGCCTGTGCGCGTAGCGTTCACGGCAGTCTCGTCCCCAGGGTGTCGAACAGTACGCGCCCATCACTACCTGCTCTCTCACCCTGGTATTGGATCATTTGCATGTGCAAGATTTTTGAACACGTATGCAAATGAGGAACAGTCTGGTGCCTGGATATGCGTTACATTAGCGTTTGTTTTTGTATGCGGTGTCTGGGGTAAAAAAAACGGAGTCAATTCGTCGCAGCGCGAGCATGGCGTAAGTTACGAAAACACGATTTTTTGAATTAAACAGTTACGATCTAATATCAGGACAACATGCAGTATCACATTTCATATTGATATGAGCAATTTAGAAAGGAAATTAGTATTTTCGAGAAGGCGTGGACGACTGATGGCGAAAGTGAGCACTGGGGACGAGGTTGCGTTCACGGTGACTCAGGCGCGGTTCTAGAACCAATATTTTTTTTTGGGGGGGGGGGCTAGTAGGGTGGATCCAGATTTTTTTCTCAGGGAGGCGTGCTGAAATGTAGACCGGATATTTTCTCCAGACACTTGGTCCTCCGAACATCAATAGGTGGGGTCATGCCATATTTTCAATGGGGAGCGCCAATAAAATCCTAAAATCATTCACACTATTTTAACTACAAATGCACCCTTGTCACGACTATTTATTTAGGGGGAGACCGTTCGCAAGTACATGTACATCACAATCCTTCTTTTTGCTAATGACATTTCCTTTTACGGAATTTATTTTGGGGGGCTAAAGCCCCTAGCCCCCGCGTTCACGCGTTCACCATTCACCACAATCAAAAAAATGTTTTTCATTTCTTTTGTTTAGGCCAACAAAAAAAATAAGTCGGACTCTGGTCAGCGCGCGCGTCGATTTTAATCATGCGCGTCTATTTTTTTTCCCCAAAATGTTCCGCGGTAGCTCCAACAGCGCCCTCTATTTCCGCACCTCCTCAATTTGTTTTACCAAAGAGCACCAAAGAATGGGAAATTGCACCAAGGCAAATGATCGAAAGCACCAAGGCAAATTATGGAGGACACCAATGTACATGAGGACAACAAAAAAGCAAAATAGTACCCCACCTTGTCTGTACAATCCAAGCTTGAAGAAAAAAAAAATCCGCATCGCCGCGTCAATTACGGAACTTTGGTCTGACCAGAGACCGAATATTTTTTTTTTGGCCTTAGTGGTGTTCTTATCAAACATACCGAACGGTTGTGAAAAAGTTATAAAAGAGGCTCAGTAATGGAACTTTCACAACCAAATTTTGAATTGGGCAATTATAGTTCAATCCCAAAACTCAGATAACGAAGCTGATTTGCTGGACCCTCTGTGTTCCCCACACTGTCTTTCGGTCAGGGGACAAGTCGGCTAGGAGGCGAGTTGGCGAGTCGGCCAGGGGGCGAGTTGACCTGCAAAAAGGCTGCAATCGTTCATGCGTACCGCAGGGCTGGCCGGCCACGTGGTATTGCCTAGTTGGATGAGTTGTCCAGCTGGGTTTTATAGTCCAGCAACATTTTTTTATGCAAAATTCAAAGGTTGGCGTGGCCCATCTATAGATGGGCCCCACCTATAGCTAATTTCCGAGTGGTACCAAGTAAAGTCAGACGTGTGAGGGAATGTTTTATAGTCGTACATCAATGTAAACTATAGTTGGGACCGCAAAATAAAAATATTGTAGTGGCCCAACTATAAATGGGCCCCGCCCATTGGTCCCAAGTAAAGTCCGATGTGTACCAGAGTTGTAGGGAATGTTTTATAGTCGTACAGCAGCGTAAACTATAATTGGGACTGCAAAATAAAAAGATTGCCATGGCCCAACTATAGATGGGCCCCACCAATAGCAAATTCAGTAGTTCAAAGTAAAGTCAGACGTGTATCAGAGCCGTAGGGAATGTTTTATAGTTGTACATCAAT
The DNA here is from genome assembly GCA_029964075.1 of Patiria pectinifera. Lineage (NCBI taxonomy): Eukaryota > Metazoa > Echinodermata > Asteroidea > Valvatida > Asterinidae > Patiria > Patiria pectinifera. Next base: position 8,115,077 of record CM057129.1, on the reverse strand, counting down.
GTAAACTATAGTTGAGACCGAAAAATGAAAAGATTGGAGTGGCCCAACTATCGCATCGGTCTCAACTACAGTTGGGACTGTCCCAACTATAGTGCGGCAGTTGGGTTAGACTTGGCCAAGTCTGGGTTGCGCTCGGTCTGTGCCTAAATCCACTCACAGCGCATATCGCATATACGTCCCATCCTTACAGTACATAACGCGCGCCCTCATGCGTCGAATCTGGACCATCATGTTAAAAACGTACATGTACATGTTATTTTCAAGTGATGCAGCAACATGTATACACATGCTCTGAAATACATGCACACACATGCAGTGACATGTACGTGAATACGCGTGTTGTACAATGTACATACAGTGTGTGCGCATTGTTATACGGCACTGAAGTGGAACGCGCGCTGAAGTGTACCTTGTCGGGCATCTGGAAAGACGTAAACTAAGTGATTTTTGCAACTTTTTTTTTTTTTTAAAGATACCGACTTAAAGCAATTCCGACTTGAGTCAAGTCTACAGTTGGGTGGGCCGAACTATAGTTAGGACTGGAGTTGCGCCGGACGCTCGATGCATACAGGGTGTTAATGTTCCGCGGCGCTGGCGCCTGTGTATGTGTTCGTCGTGCGTGCATGCATGCTGCAGGGATGCCATATGCCTAGTTGGATGAGTTTTCCAGCTGGGTTTTATAGTCCAGCAACATTTTGAGTTATGCAAAATTCAAAGATTGGCGTGGCCCCGCTATAGATGGGCCCCACCCATAGCTAATTTCAATGGTTCCAAGTAAAGTCAGACGTGTATATATCAGAGCTGTAGAAATGTCACTGTAGCTGTACAGCAAGTGAACTATAGTTATAGGACCGAAAATTCAAAGATTGACGTGCACCCTATAGATGGGCCCCACCCATAGCTAAGGCCAAAAAAAGTCTCCGGTTTCTGGTATGCGCGCGCGTCGCCGTAGCCATGCGCGTCGGCAAAATGAAAACGTTTTTTTTTCAATGAGAGATGATGTCTCTAAAGCGCCAAACTCACTGGTTTGACTGGAATCCTGCTGCTGCACAATTTTAACGTGTTTTTAGATTGGGTTATGGTCGAGAATAAGCTTTATGTGACCTCTCTGGACTCCCATATATTTGCACTAAGTTTAGTCGGGCACCATTTGCAGTCATCAGCCGACATTTGAAGCAAAAAAGTCAGGTAAAAAAAAAAAAAAAGCCGCGTCGCCGCACCACTTTTTGGGCAAACTCCATACCAGAAACCGGAGACTTTTTTTTTGGCCTAATGTCAATGGTCCCAAGTAAAGTCGGCCATGTATCAAAGCTGTAGGAAATATTTTATAGTCGTACATCAATGTAAACTATAGTTGGGACCGCAATATAACAAATATTGCAGTGGCCCAACTATAGATGGTCCCCACCCATAGCTAATTTCATTGGTCCCAAGTAAAGTCAGACGTGAATCAGAGTTGTACATCAATGTAGTTGGGACACCGCAAAATAAATAGATTGGAGTGGCCCAACTATAGATGGTCCCCTCGATGACTCCCAACTATAGTTAGGCCAGCCCAACTGTGGAACTACAGTTGCGACCGTCCTAACTATAGATGGGCCCCTTGATGACTCCCAACTATAGTTGGGGTGCTACAGTTGGGACCGTCCTAACTATAGTTGGGACCAATGCCATAGTTGGGGCGTAACATAGATATCCGATTTTTTGTTTTCTGAGTAAAACAATGTCAAAAAAAAAATTGATGAAAGCTTGCAACAATTATTAACAAATCATTTTGCACATTTATTGGAAAGCGAAATTGTGTTCAATAGTTTATTCAAGTTTATTAAATAATGTTTTTTTGTTACCTTAATTATCTTTTTAAAATTTATTTAATTTCTCCAATAATGACTCATACAAATACTTTTTTGTGGGTTTACCTACATGTATGATGAAAAAATTACATTGATATAATTAAATTGGCAAAATCGCATCACAGGAATTTTTTACATCTCCAATATACACTGGTCATAACTTGTCAAGTACAAGGAATCCTTGGTTTCATTACCAAATAATTATTTATGTTAACAAAAAAAAACATAAATCCATATAGAGACACTTAAAGGGGCCTTCGAATCTCCTGAATTGGAGCCTGTATCGAGACATCAAGTTGGAAAAACCTGTCAGTTTCAGATTGAGATGTCAAAAAACAAACAAACATAAAAACTCATAACGACTGCATGCTACATTTGTTAAACAGTTCCCCTCTTCTTAAAAAGCAGTTCAGTGGACACTACAGCTCACAAGGAACATTTCACTCAAGGAACATAGTACTGAAACTGTCACTCTACAGTATTACATGTATAAAATAAACATCTTGCTTGAAAAGTCTCTCTGTAGTGTTGGTCCACCTGAACCAACACTTATACAATCTTGAGGGCTCATGACAAAAATTTAACTTGGGCTCTTATTTTGTGTAACTTTCTACTCCTCTTAAAATGCATGAAAACTATCTGACATCCCTTTTTGGTAAATTTTTATTGTAAAGCGCACTTTTTTAAACATTTCAAATTTTCCATGCTTTTCCTGACAAGAGAGGGCGTTGTTGTGCTGTGGAGCCTGTGATGTCATTGCAGGAAGACACTGTTCAGTTTTGGGTTTTCTGTTAAAATTGTGAACCGAAAAAATTGCTCATTGAAAACATTTGTGGGAAAGCTTGCCCTTTTTTGGCCTATAAATGTCATGCACTGAAACAACTTACAACAAAGCACCAAAGAAAATGAAATTTACGATAGCAAATTGTGACAAATTCTGAACTACAATGTAGCTATACTATAACATTGAGGTTTCTGCCTGAAATGACATAACACCTTTGCTCATGAATATGCAAATTTGCATTAGCATAAAAACCACATTTGAAAATTTGAAAACAAGTTAAATGGGACACAAAGGTGCACTCCCAAGGATTGCACTAAAACATGACATTACATGGGCCTTTAAACTTTCAAGTATTGATAAGCCATCATTCGCTCTTTCCATAGAATTGCTATAGTGATTCAAAACCAAGGCTAAACTTCAAAGCAAATGAAAGAATCTTTTACATCATGCTAAGGCAGCTAAGCTTTTGCATAAAAACCTTCCAAAAAGACAAAGCTTGACACAATATGGCCTCTACTTAACTTCAAACATGTCAAGGGCAATGAAGAAATTGTTCCATAAAGAGGACATAAATGTTTTTGAGATCAAATAAATGGACGATTGAGGGTTTATTTCTTTCCAGCATTTGTGCTGTAGACTTCTTTCAGGGCTAACATAAGCCGCACCACAGGCGTCACGAGAGCAGTCAGAATGGGCAAGCTGTAGTACTGCAGGTAGTACGTAACGTCGCGTACCTGCAGCAATCCCATGATGCTCAGGGTGCCAGCTGTCGTCGGGGGCAGGCAGCGGGTTTGCCAGTAGAGCAGGACATTCTTATAACGTTCCAGGTTCAGGTCCAGGAAGACCAAGTCACTCTGGGTCACAAAAAAAAAAAAAAAATAAGGGAGAAACAAATGAGAAATCTAAAATTTCAAAAAAATAACTACCTCCTCCTACGGACTAAATGGGGTGCAGATGAACACCCACAGTAATTGTGGATCCCTTGCACCCCAGTGAAGCAGTTGTTTGTACAATTGACCTATCGCCGTTTACGAGTTAGCCACGCCCCTTAGACAACCCTATGGAATTGTGTACGTTAAGTTATGTTTGTCTCAGACTCCATTTTGGACATCATGTAATTGGACTATATTATACAAGCTCCGTTGATGCGATTCTACTGCAATAGGTTAATATGCACGATGCTTCTATCAATACTGAGGATTATGGTAAGTAAGTGTGCAGATACATTGTGACTAGATAGGACTACCTATGGAGGGGGGACCTCATTATCAAAAAGGAAATAACATTACAGTATTAATAATATCAAGTAACATTTTCATTTTTACATCAGAAGCCATTATACAAACTGAGACCAGACTTTTCTGAATTGGAATGGATCTGTCCATAAAATTAATCAGTTTTCTCCTTTCCACCTTCTATTGTCAATTAAAAAAATTAAGAATGTTAATACAGTTGACTCTCGTTAATACAAACACTGTTAATACATATTCTGGTTATAGCAAACATAAAGTCTTGGTTCCGACTGTGAATTTATGTGCACAATGAATGGGATGAGCACTCCGCTTAATACAAAATTCTGATATAAAAATGTTGGCTAGGACTCGCTGAGTTTGTATTAACGAGAGTCGACTGGTGTATTGCCAAAAATAGTCGCCATCTACAAATTTGGAAGATATAACATGTTATATTACTAAACTAAAACGGGCCAATTTATAAAAACAAATCAGTGTTTCATTAGCAAAAGTTTGATGTACTGTAATTATGTGGTTTTATTAACTTCTCTTGAGAGGAAAAAACAATGATAACTTAAATTTGCTTAACGAGTCTAGGTGTCCCGGGGTTGAGTCCTGGTAGTGTCATCTCTATCAATGACTTATCTCAGAAACTCACCAGATAGTTACTCAGCATATGTACATTGGACTCCACTCTGGTCTCCAGCTGTTGAGCTTGGCTCAGTAGGTACACCATCAACAAACTCCATGTACCAGTCACTACCAACAAAGACACCCTGCAGGATTTGAAACGTTTTCAAATTTGGTAAAAAAAATATCCTAATAAAACTCTGGGCTCTTTTCTTGGAGGAAATGCCCAAGTAGAACGTTGTGTGGTAATCCAATAATGTTTTTCTTAAATGCTTTCAAATGAAAGTCACATCAGGCTCAGATGGAGAAATTGTTCCAGAGGTTTCCGGTCATAAAGCAAAAATCAACTAAAAGCTGCTGTTGGATTTCAGAAGAATTGAAAAGGTATTAAGGGTAAGTTATGTACCCAAAGCCTCACAGACTTGTTTCATTCATTAATTTCTGAGAG
>CM057129.1:8087630-8109630 GCA_029964075.1 Patiria pectinifera | reverse complement strand
ACTACGAAAATGTGTCCCTTTTAGAACATCATAATATGTGTACGTGACCAAAATGCGCGTCAACTGTTGATACAACGCGCGCGTATTTACGCTTAGAACGTTCGTACTATACGCGGCCATCTTCGTGAGACCGGGGGCGAATTGGTCAATATGCAAAGTCTTCTGTGTGAATGTTGTATGCATATCCGCTATCCCAACCTCGTCCCCAGTGCTTACTTTATTTCCAACCGCGTTGCCGGGTGTCGGACGCTTCGCCCCATTTCCACGTCGCCCCATGTCACTTCGCCCCTAACCACTTCGCCCCATCCACACTTCGCCCCATCCCCATATCGCCCCATCCCCGCTTCGCCCCATCCCCACTTCGCCCCATCCCCGCTTCGCCCCATCCCCACTTCGCCCCATGTAGAATGGTTCCTCCAAGAGTGAAATTAGGATGTCAAAGGAAAGGTATTGTCGTTCTCTGATAAGTGGGAGACGGGTTGGTATAGCCGGGTTGGGAGCAAAGTTGGATCTTTTACTTCAAACTTTTTTTTCTCGGTAGGGGAGAGTGATAGCTTGAGAGGTTGGTTATGAATTGTTCATTTGGTGGGCTAATTCTTTCCGTTGGTTAGCAATTTGTGAATCTGTTGGAATTGTTTTTAAGCGAATGAAATAGATGAGATTTTTTTTTTTTTTTTTACATGTAACAGCTGGGGCGAAGTGGGGAATGGGGCGAAGTGTGGATGGGGCGAAGTGGGATTGGGGCGAAGTGGGGATGGGGCGATGTGGGGATGGGGCGAAGTGGGGATGGGGCGAAGTGGGGATGGGGCGATGTGGGGATGGGGCGAAGTGGGGATGGGGCGAAGTGGTTAGGGGCGAAGTGACATGGGGCGACGTGGAAATGGGGCAAAGTGTCCGACATTCGCGTTTCCAATAGTAAACCCTGGATAGGAAACTTTCTTCCTGTATCCTGATTGGATACCGCAATTGGCTAGTAATGGATTTTTATCGTGTACTTGGTGCTATATATTCACAACGTGCAGTACGTGTTTTCGCGATCATTCGTCCACGCCTTCTCGAAAATACCAATTTCCTTTCCAATTTGCTCATATTAATATGAAATATGATACTGCATGTTGTCTTGATAAGATCGTAACAGTTTGATTTCAAAAATCGTGTTTTCGTAACTCACGCCGTGCTCGCGCTGCTACGAATTGACTCTGTTTTTACCCCAGACACCGCATACAAAAACAAACGCTAATGTGTAACGCATATCCAGGCACCAGACTGTTCCTCATTTGCATACGTCTGCAAAAATCTTGCACATGCAAATGATCCAATACCAGGGTGAGAGAGCAGGTAGTGGTGGGCGCGTACTGCTCGACACCCTGGGGACGAGGTTGGTCTAAATTGTAGGTCAGGCACACTGATCTCTATATAAAGACTGGATAGCTAATAAAGAGCCGCACAACGTACGAATTTGACTCCATATTGGTGAGACCGGCTGGTGATCTACAAAGGACAAGTTGCCGTTTTTATAGACAGCATGATTTCTTTTATAACGTCGCGGTTCACTTGACTTATATTTTGACCACCACCACTGACCAAGGTTAACTACAATTATTTTTAATGTCGTGGTTACTAAAATACCGCAAATATCACCTTTTCGGCGTTTTGAAATGATAATCACTACGGAAATGTGTCCCTTTTAGAACATCATAATATGTGTACGTGACCAAAATGCGCGTCAACTGTTGATACAACGCGCGCGTATTTACGCGCTGAACGTTAGTATTATACGCGGCCATCTTCGTGAGACCGGGGGCGAATTGGTCAATATGCAAAGTCTTCTGTGTGAATGTTGTATGCATATCCGCTATCCAGTCTTTATATAGAGATCAGTGGTCAGGCAGCCTCCGTGGCTAAAAATAAACATGACGACATTGACGGCCCTTTTGCAAAGCTCGACTTCGTTTCCGAATTCGCTTTATCACATAAAGCTTTTAATGTTCCGATAATTTTTTTAAAAATAAATCACTTGCTTCATAATCATACAGTTATGATATACAGTTTAATACTTCTGTAAAACAACATTGACTAATTTTAACCTGGAATCTTCAAAGTTGGACACCCAAACAGCACTGTTAGCAGGCGGAGCCGAATTGAGACCACGCCGCGTTTTGGAAAATGCCGGTAACGGTCGTCAAATTCAAACTAGTGCATGACGCATCAAAAAGTTCGCCCCTCGTATACGATCCGAGTGCAAAATCGTCGTTGAATTTCAAGTTTTCTAAATAAAAGCAATGGATATTAATTATCAACTAGTTTTTAATAAGCAATTAGCAGTTAATAAAACCTATATTATACTCGGAAATACTCGGACAATATCCGATTGTCGACGAAATGAATTCGGCAAACTTCGGACAGTTTCGGAAAAAGGAGGAATTCCTCCCGTTTTAGTCACGTGATGTAAATTGTAATACACTGTATTACCGGGGGCTACCTGACCTAAGATTCATCAGGAATAGTCGGAATCTTTTGGTCTGGGAACCAGACTATATTAGTATCACAGTAAAGTACTTTGAGACAATTGCAAGCCAGGCTAGAAAAAAAATGGACACATACAAATTAAAAAAAAGGTAAATTTAATTTGTTTGAAGAACATTTTACTTTTTAAATTGTTTAAAGAAATTTTACGATTTATGAAAATTTTATTTCATCTCCATGTCAATATTAAGTGTTGTCGTGTAATGATTTGGCAGATTTTTTTGCTAAATCTAGCAGATTAATTTTTTTAAGGTGCATTTAGCAGAATTTTGCTATTACCTTAAGGTCACCCTGCCCAAGCCTCCCACATTCTGTCATAATTACCTGAGGCTTAATGCTGGGTGCCAAACCAGCATCCAGCTTAATGTTTATTAATTGAACCATCCACAATGATCATGGAGGAAGCTAGCACCGAAGGGACTTCATTTGTCATACAAAACAACTCTCCACCGACAAGAGGCTCGGTATCATGTATAATAACATGATGAACCAAACCATTGGTCTATGAGCGTTTCTGAAGATGTTCTACACTGAGTGCCCCTATAACAAACTTTCAATTTCTGCCAGGTTTCCTTAAATCTACTTTTTGGGGGTTCTTTTTGGGAGTTTTCTATCCTCTGAAAAAATACACTTTTACTTGGGTCGCACAAAAGTCGTAGTGCACGAAAAAGACAGGTATTCATTGTCAGGTTGCAAATAATTCAAAATTTGTAAAGTATATACAATATGCCCGTGTTTAATTTACAAAACAGGTAGATGTTGTGTTATATAGGTCTCATTCAAAAAATGAGTTTTGTATTGCTAGATAAATAGCAAGCAACTTATAAAAACAAAAGCCAGTTACAGACTGATGAATCAAAAACAAGACAACTCCCTTAAAGGGAAGATACATTTGCAAACATCACAAAAAGAAATGATAAAATTATCACAAAATACCTTACTGGATTGTTAGGGAATGACAGTCTAAAGCATCTTGTAAAATCGTGGCTCCTGGTGTTCTGACATTTTCAAGAAAAATGGTATTTTTCCAACGCTGGTCGGCCGACCAGCGTTGGAGAAAACTGGCTTTTTTTCAAAAACTCCTATTTTTTCATAATTAGTTATTTCGTGTTTTCTTTGCAATTGAATACACAATTGTGTAGGGGTACAAGCCTGTTGGACTGATTCTCTGACCTTACAATTCCCCAAAGTCTATAAATTCTCCGTTTCATCTTAAGTGGGGTCAGAGAATCAGACTACAAGAACATGAATGATTTTCTTGGTTTTTCTAGCATCTACAAGCCCAAAACGTAAAACAAGTCATTTTAACGATAATTGCTTTAACATACTAAATCCTCCAAATCCATTTATTTCTGAAAATTGCAGCAAAAGCAAATGTTGTACACTCCCTTTAAATAAAGTCTTACGTTTCCCTAAGGTTTATGTAACCCCCCCCCCCCCAGCAAAAGTGCATCCAGTTACATTTGGACATTCTACCTGGAACGATTTACACTTCACACACAGGGTCATAGAAAGCAACAATTCCATTCTTAGTTTATTACAATGCACAAATTCACAACTTGTCTTTACAATTATTACAGTTTGTACAATTTCAAAAAAAGGAAAATTAGACTAGCAATGTTGTTTATGTTGAGATAAAAATCTTAAGTTTACAAGGTTAACATAGACAACCCTCTATCATTTCTATTTGCAGTGCCTAAAGACTGTAAGATTGTAATGAAGACAGTAAGATTGTAATGAAGACAGTAAGACAAACAGGGATAAAAGAAACGCATTCCGCAAGAAAAAAAATGGCCCATGTTTACAAATAACTTTTTTTTGCAATTCAACAATCATCACCGGTAGGTTTAAGGGAAGAAACAACATTTTCAACATCAAAAAAAACAAAATTATCAAATTATCACAAAATATCTTACTGTGTGTTTTATAGGAAATGACAGTCTAAAGCACCCTGTAAAATCGTGGCTCCTGGTGTGCTGACATTTTCAAGAAAACTGGTATTTTACCAACACTGGTCGGCATGTGATGCATTGTAAATTGAAATGAGTTTCATGAAATCAGGTACAGAAGACTTTCCAACCACATGAATCATTGCCTACACATGTACTCCTTAATGCAGATTATTATCATCCTAGGATTTGCCTTGACTATCCTCTGGGAATTACAAACTGCAGATAGAAGTTCTACTTCTAGTTAATGACTAAAATATTCATGGAATAGTTCTGTGAAAAATGAGCAAATAATGAGACACATTTGAACTTGGAATGGGCAGTTCCAACAAAATGTCAATACTGAAGGTATGATACCTGTTTATACAATGAACAAAATGGAGCAACTGTTTGGCATGATCAGACAACTCAAGGCCATCTTATTTGCTGTGCAAGTGTGTGCAAATATGCAAAGTATTACTGGCAATTACTCTCTTGAAACAGATTCTGTTGAACTTCAGTTTTGTCAGATTTCCTGCAGCAAGTGGTGTAAAATATTAGCAAGCTCTTTTTCTTCTCTCTCCAATGATATGCAAATCCAATACAGAATTTATGACTTTAATATCTTGGATTTTTACATGTTGGTGGAAAGTAAAGTATCAGTACAGTGGACCGCGGCAAACGAACATCGCGGGATCCACAGAAATTGTTCACAATAGCCATCGTTCGGTATAGCGATTTTAAGCTGCCGGTGCTCTGATGGTTGAGGCTTGATGGCTTGATGTTTTTACACATCAACGGCGCCCTCTTTTGACAATTGTTGTAGTGTGTAGTGGCATTTCTCATTCCGTACGGGGAGTCGCGAATCTTGTCCACAATTCAACTTAAACGTACAGGAGGGTTTTGGTGGCTTTTTCCTTCTATTCCTTGGAGAAATAATAGCCACCTGTCACTCTTCAATATACATATCAAGCCGTATGTAAGCACTGGCCGTTTGACGTTTGGGAATTGAAAATGGCCCAAACAGTCCTTGATGTACACCATAGATTTGAGGTTTTAGCACTTGACATTTTCGAACAACAATTGCTCGGGAGCCAAGGGTGATGTTAGGTATAGACGAATGTTTGGTATAGTGGTGTTTGGTATAGCGGTGTTCCCCTTATTCCCATAAGAAGCAGCAGATTTCATGGTCAATTCTGAGACACAACCGCATCCCGTCTGTGTCAGGCTTAGCTTTAACGATGACCACGATCCTGTCTTTGAAACCTCAGGCAACAGAAACCATGCGTTCGAACTGAATTCTTCATTTCTGATTCTGCTGATTCTGTTGGACCGGCTGTAGTGGTTTCTGATCTTGTTGTTGCTGCTGTTGCTGCTGCTGCTGCTGTGGCTGTCTTGAATGTTGCTGTATCTGCTGCTGCTTTTGTTGCTGCTGTTGCTGTTGAAACTGTTCAGCTGCAGCCTGCTGCAGTCGCATGCGTTTCCTGGTGTAGTGTTGCCAGTGCAATAGTTGCTGGTCATCAATAAACTGTGCACATTGGGCGTTGGCCAGCTCCTTGCGAAAATGTTCGTATTGCAGCAATTCAAGAAAGTGAAGACACTGGGGGTATCTGTCAATTGTAATGAGAAAAGGCACATCATTTGTGAAGTCAATCAATTCAACAAACCCAATTTCCCAATGTTGTTTTCCAAGGAAGCATCCTGGATCCAACTAAATCCAACACTGTACTTTTGAGAGCCCAGTGGATGGGACATACATGTACCATATGTGCCTAGTGGTTCGCGCAAGGTACCAACAATTTTTTTTTAATGAATGTGCACATAAGCCATGGTGTTTTCGCGTGAGCATCAGGTGTTGTCAATGTCAGCAATACAATGTCTCTCGTAGTGGTCTCCCCTAACTCTCTCCTTCTTGCCACTGAGGGGGTACTTGTGCACGGAGCCCATGCACTGACGCCCTTACAATCCTATGTTTTTTTAACGGTCATCAAGCTCCATGTCTAGGATAATCATTGGTCTGAAGTTTAATTCGCCGAACAAAATTAAAGCTGTTACTGCAGTGGTACGTTGCACACGCATACACCGCACATGTTCTTAAAGACAAGATGTGCATGCATTTTGGCAACCCTATAGGTCTCTCTCAAATGACGTCATTTCCTACAGACCAGCCACGTGCATCAGCACTTTGAGCGTCAACTTGCATAACGCGCATCGGCTGAGTTGTACTTCGTACTCACATTTCGACAACAAGCACACGTGTTTGGAACACTGCGCAATGCGTGCTTGATTGTGTAAAATACGCAGTTGCAGTTCTCCTACAGAGATGGCTGCCTTTGAGAGAGACCTATTGGTCGAAGGAGACCGGGGTGCGTGCGCACTACCGGAGACACGACTCCCACGGGCCTTGTCCCACCACAGATAATGGCCATCACCGAATTAGTCTACATAGACCTGAATCCATCTAACTACTTGCAACAAAATCAAAAAAATTGGTCTTGAGGACACTTTTCACTGATACGTTTTTCAAATGCATTTACTAGAAAGAGCATACACAGCTCTTTACATGTACATGTATATCTCACATCAGTCTTGACATCTACATAAGCACACTATGTTTTTATGGAAGTTGCCCTAACACAAGTCCAGGGGCTCTCAAAGGTATGGGTTTCAAACTAGAAAGTACAGAAAAGAATGGAAGAAGTCACTGTGACAGTAGGTAATTGTGAAACATTATAGGCAGAAAGGAAGCAAGATTCAAAGAGGGAGTGCCACAGAGAGGCAAGGCAAGGGAAAAAGCTTGATAAATATAATATGGTACTAGCCTTGGGAACTGTAACAGTGAATGGTAATGTTGTGAAAAGCCAGTGAAAAATAGACTAAAAGAACAGTCAGGGGAATATCTATAAGCAATTTTTGTTGCTTCAAACGAAAAAAACGCACAAATGACAAATGATATACCGTAATTTTCGGAATATAAGCCGCGGCTTATACGTTATTTTACCCATGAAAATGTTTACTGCGGCTTATACACAGGGCGGCTTATACGCAGAGCCTTGAAGAATAAAAATGAGATTCACATGTTTATTTAATGTTCTGGTATAAGAAGAGATCTGTTGCTGAAATGAATTATCAATTAAGAAAGTCATTAACAAACCGAAACCACGTCCCACGTAAAGGTACCGAGCGGTGAAAAGTACGGTGAAAGCTGTCTCCGATCGACGCTATGCGACAAGCCGTACATGATAGTACGAGTGCTGCCATGCAGCATGATTTCCCCTAGCGGACCAAACCATTTGTGGTAATAAAGGGGTGTACTTTCTTGGGAACAATAATTACCAATATTTCTGCTGTTTAAAACAAGAAAAAAAGACGACTAATACTTTTTATGGTGTTCGAAACATTTCTGTATTTGATAATCAGTTGTTCAATGTCAAAATATAATTAGATGTAAAACTCAAAACAGGGACTTAATCACCCCTTACAAAATTAATGGATTCGTCCATAAAAATGTCAGCATCGTTTTGACTATTTTCGAAGAAAGTTACGATCGAAACTCGAATTTTTAACGTTACTACTCGTTGGTAATCCCAAAATCGATAAGTTTTGAGGTAAAAACGAAACTGTTTATTCTTAGGACAAAACACATCAGCATCTGCTGCCACAAAGCAAGATTTGTACGTACGTAGCGCTCCAGTCCAGACAACACACGGTGGGTTGCATACTCTCTCTCGTGCTGAGGGAAAATGTTGTCATTCGCCGGCGCGGCGCAGGCCAGGACGGGCATGATGGGGCAGCCAGCAGCAACTCCCATTGTTTATTTTTCATCATCAATTTATTTCCACATTTGTTTGGATGAGTATCGATTGTAAATAACTTGATATTTTATAACTTTTGTGGCCCTTTTAGTATAAATGGAAATGGTTCAGAGCATTTTGACTAGCATTTGGAGGCCTTACAAAATTGAAACCGCTGCGGTCGGTGCGGCTTATACACCGGTGCGGCTTACACGCCGACTTCAAATCTTAATTTGCAGATTTTTGCGTGCTGCGGCTTATATGCCGCGCGGCTTATATTCCAAAAATTACGGTACTCTATCTTTAAAGAAGCAGGTATGAATCTTCCAACTGTGCGAGAACATTGCAAGACAAACTTCAACTTTGCATCACAGTTCAGGCTCTCAATGCTAAGCCTTTGTATTACATTAGGGGCTATTTCCCCTTCATTCTCACAACAAAATGGAGCACCTATGCCCTCAGTTTACATGCTTCTTTGAGATTTGTCAGTACCATCCTCATTCTAACAATTCTCCAGGGGAATATCCTCAAAGCTCACCTAACTCATGGAGTAAGGAACTAATTGCCTTTAAAATACACACTGATGCTGGACTGTGCCATTTACAGCCTATAACGGATTGCTGTGTGCAAAGAGTTAACATTTGTTGAGAAAGAGTAACAGACCAAGCCATGAAAACCCTGACAATCAAGGTATGCAGAAAGAAACAATGAATCCAGTGAACCCTTGGATTTTAAACAAACAAACTTACTTGAGGTATTTGGCAAACTGGGGCTCTTTCCAGTACTGCAAATATTTCAGGTAGTTGACAAACTTGGTATCTTTGAAATATCCACGTTGTGCAATAACTGTAAGCAAGGAAACAAAATGTTGGTTACATACAGAGTACAGATACAAAGTAGGTGTGGTAGTACATGCATGGTTTGCTGGGTGCGTATCATTTTACTTCCCAGACAGCGGAAACAGCAAATAACATGCTCCAATTTGGTCATGAACATTTATCAGGTGTAGTAATACATATTATGACGTGTGCCTAAATGTGTAACATGTATGTTCCACTTGGGGCAGGCACAGATGGAATTTGGGCAGAGAAAAATGGTACTATAAAGAAGAAAACATGGTTTGTAACAGAGATCAAATACTTGAGCCACTTTGACTATTGAGACAACTGAACCATTGTGGTAACTCGACAGTTGACTGCTGTGTGCTTGACTGAAAAGACAGGTTGTCACATAAGAATGTTGTCATATTAAAGCACACAAAACACAAAATATGTATGGCCACACTCCTGTCTTCTCATTGGCTATTTAGAACAATATAGTATCATTGGATTGGTCTTTGTCAATAATTTCAATATAAAACGTAATAAGCACTTGTAAGAATAGAATTGTGCCGCTATTTCTTTCCGAATTCCCTTACTACATCACAACAGTCGTCTGTTGAGACGATTATGTCTTCCTATTTCTGTGGTTCATGGAACCTTTGTGTGTCTGCCACTGCTGGTCAACTGGATGCCGAGTAGTTGGCTTGGTGGGGCTGTGGTAGCCTAGGGGGTGTGAACAGGCTGAGCTTGGTTAATCAATTATTTTATAGAGTGGAAAGTGATTTGCTGAGCCGGTCTTTACTAAGGGAATAACAGTGTAAGGAGCCGGTCTTCACTGTGTGATAATGACCCGCTGTGGGGGGTGACCGCTGTTAATGGACCGAGACGAAGTCGAGGTCCATTAACAGCGGTCATCCCCATACCCGGTCATTATCACGCAGTGAAGACCGGATCCTCACACTGTTATTCCCATTAATAAATACCTTTGTGACTAATTAAACAGTTAACATGCTCCAATTTTGTGACTTTCTTTCGGATTTTTTGACTTTCCAGACTTTTTTGTGTTCATGTTCATGGGCCATATTTTAGTTTAACAGCTATAATGACGTAAACTTAACAGAAACTGCTGCCATAGCGAAACAAATTACAACAATGTTTTCATATCTTTACCTGATGGAGGAAGCTGAAATCTCGTTTACACATTCCTTGTGTCCGGAATTACAAAGATGCTTGGTTTAGGAAAGGTAAATATGTCGGTGAATGAAGTGTTCAAAGAAAATAAATTGTAGATCTACGCTTCGTCGTAAACATCCTCAGTATATACTGCACTGCTGTACGATGTCGTTTCAAAACTTCCTTACGCGCGCACACGCACGCATCCCTAGCAACTGTGTTGCATACGCGCGTGTCAGTCTCACGCGATGGGGTTGAGCGCATGTACAGTGCTCTATTGTTACAAGCTACCGCAGGACTGTTACTATATTTGGACCAATCATTGGCTTGCATGGGGCTGAACGGGCTGGATCAATGCTGGTTCAGGGGCCATTTATTCGCTTGTTCTTTGAAGCCGGTCCATTATCACCGTTAATGCCCGTCCACGTGATTGAGTCTCGACCAATCAGAAACCATCAACTCTCCAAGGTATTTATTAATATGATTTACTTATTTCTGCAGTACCATTCGTACTGATGAATGATGCTGTAGAGGCACCTATGTAAAAGCACAACTTGTAGGTACCAGTATGGACATTCTTATGTTGTCAGGTCGGTGATACTGGGGTTGTTTGGCTGGTGAAAATTTCCAAAAATGTATGCATCTCAATAGTTTTCCACAACAAACAGTTTTGGCAAAAATTAAACATGCAGTTGATGGTAACTGTGGTGTCAGACCCTTGTATCTGGTAATCTGATCTGACTGGATGCATCCAGCAGTAGCCAAATCCTATGTATGTCTGCAGTTCCGCTGTGCACTGTACAGCAAACATGAACAACAGACCACGTCTACCATGACCATCGGTCTGCACAGCACCAGCCATGTTGACAATTACTTTACAATTCACCCATAGCCAATGTGTAAACTTAATCTGGCTGGAAATGCTGTCACCAGTTACAAGCCATGTCCGCACTGGACTTTTTGTTTGGAAGGTTTTACCGAGACGATGGTAAAATGAGAAATGGTCAAATGTGACCACTGTCCGCACTTGGACTTTCGACACAGGAAATTTTACCCTGACCGCGTGGGAGAAGTAACCGAGCTGTCAGTGTCAGAGTATCAGTATAATGACTCACCGTACACAGAAAACAAATTGCCTATCACATTTTCAGCCGCCGATACGCACAGTAATATTACACACGCCATTTGCATGCACAACATAATCGTTAACATGATATTATTTCATCTTGACATGCTAAATCTTGACGAAAAAGCCTATATTTCTGACGCATTTGTGATGCACGACATCGAAGCCATGCCGCTGTACGATATGTTCCGTGCGGCAGCAGTGCCATCGGTATTTGTTGGTTCCCATTACATGCTAACAGAATCAAGGCTATGATGTGGGACTGGAACCAGAGACTACGGCCTACGTACGGTACCGGACCATGATATACCGTGCATGACTTTACAGTAGCGTAACAGGACGAATTTGGATCCGAGAAAATACCTAACATACATCGTTGGTGAAAGAGAAATTCTGCAAATTAATTCTCAGAACGTGATCTCTCTTCTCTGTGTATGTATTTCTCCGTTGAAATATATTTTTAACGAGATTTTACCGCTCGGACTTGGTGATACACAGCAGCGTGTTTCTACAAAATATTCGGCCACTGCACGTGCAGGTTCGTGCGGTCTCTGTATGCATGACGTACGCCGGATGTACGCTTTCCCGAGCAGCTTTTACCGACTCGCACTGTCCGCACTGAACTTATCGTCTCGGGAAAAGTGACCTGGTCAGTTTTAGCAGAGTTGATGTTGACTTAAAACTTGATTGGTCTGTGTGTCAAAACGTCAACTTGTATCGATGGATGTCCTGCCAAAGGCTGAAAGGTGTACAGTGACTGACTGACTGACAAGAAGTTGCCAGTCAAGTTGATCAACAGTCAAACAGTCTGAACGTTATGGTCTGGAATACTTACAATTCAAATAATGTGGATTAGCAAGACACTGGACGAACTCAAGCTCCACTTGGAATCTGTTTTTTTTCAGCATCTAGGCCCTCTAGTTTAAAAACAAAAGACAGAAGTATTTTTTGTTAGCTTAGTAGATGACAACGACATCATGGAGGATGTTATGATGTCCACACGTCTAATTTTCTTTTTAAGTGCACTGTTAACCATTTTAGGTTCATGACATGGGGAGGATCCAGTGTTGGACCATGAGTGCTCAAAATACTCAAAACAAAATCTGGCTAATTTTACTCACTCGAAACGTGCATGCATATGATCGAGCGATGATTTTCGGTGATTGCTCGGAGCGCGCCGCGGGGGGTACGGTACAAGCGAAATGATAGTACTGTGCATGCGTACAAGTGCATGTACCGTACCCCCCGCAGGGCGCTCCGAGCGAACCGAAAATCATCGCTCGATCATATATGCGTGCACGTTTCAAGTGTCAGGTTGGCTCAGTGTGGAAAGGGCATATTTTTCATCATTTTGGCCTAAAAACCGACAGAATCCACCCATGTTAGTTCCGCACATGATACGTGAGTATGTCAAGAGAGTATACGGAGTGTACGGAGTATAGGGGCAAACTGTGCAGCGGTTCTGTGTGAAATGGCTGCATTTTGATGGACGTTTTTGTACTTTATTAGTGTTTTGTGCTGCAGGCAATTTTGCGGGCTTCTTGATCTATGAGGCTCCGCTCACGCGGAGCCTCATACTAGTTCTAGGAGTAGGCCTTGGGACGATGGACACACATCTATCGTCTCTCTTCTGGCCTTTTTCTTGCCTTATTTACAGAACCTTCATGATATAAGACTTGAAAGAGGTTTTACTATGCATTGATATAATAAAATCAAATAATATACACCAATATCATGATTTTTTTTCAATAACATAAAAAGACAAACCTCCTGCCGAATGCGCTGAAGCTACCGAAGTCGCCATTGTTGCACGCAGTCTGGTTCCCTGACTAGATGCCCTGACGTATTAATTGGAGCCATTGTCACCGAGTCGGGGGCCGGGGGGCAGGAGGAATTTCCTGCATGATTGTATCATACAGTTTGATATTTCTGTAAGAAAATAATCAGGGGCGGATCAAGGATTTCCCAAAGGGGGGAAGGGGCGTGAAATGTGGCGCCCAAGGGGGGGGGGGGACATAATGTGATTTAAAGTATTGCGAGCGCGTAGCGCAAAGCCTTTAACTTAACAGCGTGGGTAGGGGCGGCGGAACCGGGGGGATTTTTCCAGGCCAATAATATAGTGCCCCTCTCGTGGTTATTAATCACGTGCCTCGAGATGAAAACAAAACTGCCCCCTCAAACGCAAACGTATGAAAGCATATGACCGCGCTACAAATAAAATTGTCTCCTCTCTTGTATAAACGCAAAACTGCACCTCAAACACACAAGTACCCCTCTCGCTTTTTTGTGCAACTTCTCGAGATGGAAAACAGTGCGCCTCGAAAGATAGTGCCCCGCTTGCAACTTAAATCAATTGTGCCCCCAAGATGAAAAACTGAAGTAGTGCCTTTCACGCGAATAAAATGGTCACATAAATGACCATTAAAAAGCAACAGTGCCCCTATCGCTCGCAGTAAAAAGAAATGGCCCCTATATGGAGCTAGGCCCATAGCAGGGAAGACAAAGAGCAAGATGGACAACATGATTATTTTATTCCTCGTCATATTAATATAGCGAAATGAACGGGACCATATTCTTTTCCTCCACTTTCACACCGTACCGACGGAGGGTGCCCATGATTTTTCTGAGCAAGTGCCCCTTTTTGGTGTTGCCCCCCCCCCCCCAAGTTAGAAAAGCGTTCTGCCTTTTTTAGCAAAAGATCATCATTAATTACATATCATTTTCGAGTTGAGAGTCATTGAATCAGCTACATATATCCTGAGCTACAATGTATAAAATCAAACTGTAGGCTAATTTATTCAGGGACGAAAAAAGTGAGGGGGGGGGGTGGACACAAACGATATGAAAACCCGGGGACTTGAAAAAAGGAGGGGGGGGGAGACATGTCCTTTCCCGTCCCGACCCCCCCCCCCCAACCGATTAACGCACATAAATGCCGAAGGCGTGCCCGCCCGTATGAGGTCTGGGTAACTATAACAGCATACGGCCCCAACGTCGCCTCCGCGCACGGTGACATCGTTTTTGCCGGCTCACAGTTTGTACCATTCGCCGTTTCTTAAAGGTCTATTTTTTATCACTTTCGTTTTATTTTCAACCCAAAATATGCATAACTATTTTTTTTTTTAAATATAGGTTTTCCTGGGGCAATTTTCGAAATTTTTGTAATCATTTTCATTATCAGCCATTCAATTTCACGTGATTTTTTTCCACACGTGATTAAATTGGGGTTCTTTTTTTCATGGGGGGGGGCATTCAATGCAGCCAAATTTTTGCTCAGAGCGATTCTCAAATTCAGACGAAAATGAATGACCGATTTTCAGAAGTGACTGAACATTTTAGGAATTGGCCGGGAAAACCTATATCTTATTTTCCTCCGAGGTTCATTCCCCCCCCCCCAAAAAAAAAAATCTTGGTGACTGTAAAATTTAACAAATTGACTGATATTAGGGATACAAGATGTAACAAAATAATGAAATGAAAAGGGCTAATTAAGACAATTTCTTTTTCACTGTTGATCTTTTCTATTGTTTAAACGTTTGAGCAAGGGGCATCTTTACGTGCAAGACATCGGGGCATGTATGTTTGGCAATGGTTGTACCATCGGGAACACTAACCCTTCTCATGGGTAATTTCTTAAATGTTTTCTTTCGTATGACTGGCCGGACACTTATTTAAAGGGCTCATATGCAAAGTAATTTACAATGCAAACTTTGAAAATACATCTTTATGTCACATTTAACCTTATTTTCATTTTTTCCCCCTACTTTTAAACGATGTTTTGGTGCATTCTCCTTTGTATGCTAATGCAAAGTTCATGTTTATGAGCAAAACTTTGACGTTATTCCGGTCATAATTAGTGTAACATGCATATTTCAACCATGGAATTCCCTTCATACAAAGTGCCAAAACTCTGTGTCTCTTCAAAAACAAATTTAAAGATTCTAAAATCAGTTCCTATTGTTTAATTTAACCTTATGTTCTAATTTATGAAACTTATGTTTTTCTTTTGCCAAGCTACTTAATCCTCTTTGCTATTGCTACACATCATATATATAGTTCTTTTGTTATATTCGTTTGTTTGATTTCATGTTCTCATTACGTACTTCCGCTCATGACACAACTTATTTATGTATTTTTGTCCCTGTAACTGTTACGTTTTGTTTGTTATATTTCGTCTAACTTATCCAATTTAACTTGACCTGTGTATAATCAAATAAGTCTCTTTATTTTCCAAACTTTGTTGTCCAGGGGTCCCGTACTCGACAAGCTCTGCTTCCTACGGGTCCCCTCCACTTCACTGTTCTTATGTGTTTAGTCCGTGTGTATTTGTATTTTCTGTGTTTGTTAATTCTGTACTCTTGTTCTCTGTCTGTGTATGAAGTCGGGAAATAAATGAAATGAAATGAAAACTAAACAGTGTCTTCCAGAATGACATCACCATAACATTCATTTGTCACGCTCAGTAGTCCGGAAAAGCATGGAAATTTGTACCCTAACATAACTCAACCCATCAACCCCCAACGGCATGTTTTGTTGGAATCTATCAAGATGGGTACAGTAGGCCTAAACTGACAGTCTTTTACATTGGGTTGGCACACCTCCAGAAACTCAGAACTATTTTTGTGCAGTTGGAATTTGCCAGAATGGGCATGCTAGGGAGTTGGAGATGCAATAAGATTAACCAAAAAAGGATGTCAAATGTATATAATTTTCATGCATTTCAGAGTAGAGTTGCAGAAAGTGTATTCCTGAAAAATTCATTTCACGGACCCTTTAATTGAGAAAGATAGGTGTGCATTTACGGATTGAAGACATCAGATATGATTTACGCCGAGATAATTCGGAATCTTACATGCAGGAAATCTTAAAACATGCTCGAAAAACTGTTAAATATATTCGCTCATTAATGAAAAGGAATGCCCGATCATCCCCTTGCTGCTGGTACGCAGACAAAATTGAATGAACAACGGGGTACTTTTAATTTGAATGCATCTTTTACAGGGACGAATGAAGCTAAAAGACGATAGAATGCTCAGATAGAGAAATTGAATGATTTATTTTGATTGTCGAATTTCGGTCTGCGAGATCTTTCAATTTCAATCTAAATTAAATGAGCCAGGCGTTAAATTGAATGAAAACTCGGTGTAATTGGCCACGAAAACCTATATTATTCTACCATCATTTTAGATTTTAAGAGGGTGTTTACAATATAATTGCCACCGGCTGTCCAGCCTGTCTAATTTTCTGTCCATCTCAACCACATTAATTTCCCTTCTCATGTTTGTAGCTGTTTCGGGGTATATCAGAAACATAATTGTTTTTGTTAAAGTTCCCCCTTATTTGTTTTCTTTCAGACTCCTCTCCTTATAGGTTTTGTACATATTTCTTCTACCCATGCACTTGGCACTTTTGTAAATCCGATCGACTTCAGACTAGGCATACATAAAATTACAGGCAACCACCCTAAGGCCCCCTCCCCAAATATTCGGTCTCTGGTCAGACCAAAGTTCCGGAATTGACGCGGCGATGCGGCTTTTTTTTTCAAGCTTGGATTGTACAGACAAGGTGGGGTACTAATTTGCTTTTCTGGTGTCCTCCTGTGCATTGGTGTCCTCCATAATTTGCCTTGGTGCTTTCGATCATTTGCCTTGGTGCAATGTCCCATTCCTTGGTGCTCTTTGGTAAAAAAAAAAAAAATTGAGGAGGTGCGGCAATAGAGGGCGCTAATGGAGCTACCGCGGAACATTTTGGAAAAAAAAGAAGATTGACGCGCATGATTAAAATCGACGCGCGCGCTGACCAGAGATCGACTTGTTTTTTTTTTTGGCCTAAGAATGTGTGCCGAAGATTTGTGTCGTGGTGACGTCATCATGTGTCATGTGTAGGACATGCTATAGATGCAACTTTGTTCAAAACAGACGAGGTGTCAAGTTACATCACGTTAAAGGTGGTGTTCTCTCCTTTGAATTTGTACACGTTTTGTTCCACTAATATACTTCTGTAATACACATCTGTAAATCAGATTGAGTAGGCCTTCACACATAGACCAACACCCGCAGATGGTCCCCAACGATTCTCCGGCGTCACGATGGCGTCATAAGATGTAGTGTTACGCCACATTAAAGGTGCCTGTTTCTAAGCCCTATATCTTCTAGAGTAGGCCTACAAGTCCGATTAGGGTTGAATCGTGTTTTTTTTTGGAAAAGGAAAATATAGATGTAAATTTGAGTGACGTCGTGATGACGTCATCACATGTCATGTGACCTCGCCTAAAAGGACAACTTTGCTGGGGCCTATATAATCTAGAGAACTAAAGGTCCGATTCAGTTGTACTTGGTGTATAGTGTTGATATTTAGTGACATCATGTGTTGTCGATGAAATTTGAAGCATCGTCATCACATATGTCACAGAATCATTTTAAACAGCCGAAACAGCTGTGTTCGTCCACAAGCACAATTCTGGCTTTCTATTCGAGTTTAAACCACATTTACCCTTCCCTGCCCGGCCGGCGATTTTTTCCCCCAAACAACATCCGTATTGAGTGTATACGCTATGACGTTTTGGACTTCTCTTAAAACATGAGGAAAAAATATAACATCAGAAGAAGAAAAACAAATGGTTTCGAACGTGATGAAATTCAGACTTTATTTCCCTTTAAAAAATCCTCCAAAGTCTCAGATTAGAAAAAGAAAATCGGGTTAAAATGGTGATCCGAACCCATACCGCGGGCATCCCTCGCGGATCCTTTCCAACTGAGCTCATGATCGCATTGCTTGACAAATTCTGGAAATTCATGGTAATAATAGGCCATATATATACCTGTGTACGTATCATAAAAGTATCGTACGGGACACCGAGCTAGCAATATTATTTCTAATCAATATTATTTCTAATCAGAGTATCCAGCCTACCAAAAATAAATGTTAATCCCTTCCGTCTTAACTTTTTCTCTCATCACAACCTGCACCAGAATTTTTTTTCTTTGTGATTATATTCATTCCCAGAATTCAGCCTACCTAAAAAATAAGTTAACCCTCCCCTTCTAAGATTTTTTTTTATTGGAACCTTGACCCAACTTTTTTTTTATCGTACCGCCCGACTGCGTTATTATTTCCTTCCCGAGTATCCAGCCTGTCCAAAAATATGAATCCCCTTCTAAGCTTTTTTTCTCACAGAAGCCTGCACCAGATGGGTTTGACAAGTCCGATAAATAGTTATATACACCCCCCCCCCCGACTGGAATTATGCCCAGCTTTTTTTCGTCCAGGCATGCATTGGTAATACATTGTGTGAGAGATCTCCTTGTAAAATGTAAATAAGTTAAGTTACATTCCATCAATAATTGTGAAGTAAAACGCAGTCACGTCTTGTTTTGGTCTGTCTTTTGACGCGAGATTGTATTGTGAACGGGTAACACATCACAAGGTATGTCAATTGCCTGTACAGGTGAGACTCTGAATAATAAGTAATTTGGTCTATTGTTTCCTTCCCAGTTTCACGCTGCATAGCGTTTCCTGCTGAGACCTGTTCCCGAGTTTCGCCGCCATTTTCTCCGTGTTTGCGAGCAGTGTTTTTTTTTTATCTTGAATTGGATATTAATGTAACCTTGCTCACTATACCCGGTAATATGATGGCCAATATTCTTGCCGGTAAGTTTTGGTCGTAATGCTTTGGTTGATGTTTTATTTGGTCTTTGACAAACAGCCTGGACGAAAACGTCACTCCACATCGCGGGAAACGCCATCTTGGACTTGAATATGAAATCAATCATCTACACATGTGCTTATCCCCCGACCTATTAGAAGGATTTTACAGTCATGATTATCCTCATATTCTGAATGGTAAACTAAGGATTGAGGAAAGAATGTTGCAACCTGACGCAACTTTATTGTGTACAAAATCCATGGAAAGTGAAAAACATTTTCTTATAATATAAGTCTTTTCTAACAAAATTGGAAAATGTTTCTCAGTCAGAGATTTATGTCTAATCATCATTTTTGCAACGACTGACCTTCATTGAGATGATATATGAAGAAAAAAAGCAGCATCAGGTTGCAACATTCTAATTCCAGGATTGAAAATCACCGACGCACATTAAGACAGAAATGTCTGAAAACCAGTCCCAAAAAATGTCAACCTTAAGTGTACTGTACGTAAAGTGTAATTGAATTTAAAGTCCGAACATTGCTTGACAAAGAATGTGCATGTACTTCTTTTGGTGTGTACAAAGTCTATGAAGAGCTGATTTTCAGAGTATTTTCTAAATTTCAGATTTATTTTCAATATTTTTGAAATGACCAATGTTCATTGAGATAAGATATTTCTTAATGACAAAGTTGGTGTCGGTATGCAATATTCTTTCCATGGTGCTGGGTAATAATTATGTATACTTCGTGTAGACCTCCATGCACCCTTTAAATGTGGGTTTAACACCGTGTGCAGTTCTGAGGATATCAGAGGGGCATTTTTGTACTGTTATGAAAACAGTCTTGTCCTCGCATTTTCCCCTATTTTTGATTTTTTTTGGTCAGTGAGTTTTCAAGTAACGGTAGAAGCTTCTTTGTGTCACTACAGACAGGGCTCTGGAGTGCTCTGAAATGTGCAAAACTAAAGCAGGCCCACTTTACCCACAGTTTAGCCAGCAAATTGCTAAAAAAAAGCCACTGGGGCAAAGAGAATGTCTTCAGTATTTCACCAATCTAGTTTGCAGACTCAATTCTATTTTTAAAGGAGACTTTTCTTCAATATTTTGCACATGAGAGGGAAGTTGATTTCAAAAATGGGGCTAAATGCTAGACCAACCATGGTCCAACTATTTGAAAAGACTGACCTCTTCATTCAGTGTAACTAGTCTGGTGGCTTGACTATGGAGAAATGTGTAGTACATTGAAACTAGTTCCCGCTTCATGCCACATGCATGGGCGTCGCGAGGGGGGGGGCAAGGGGGGGGGCACTTGCCCCCCCTGGAAAAGCAACAACAAAAAAAAGGAAGAAAAAAAAAAGAAAAAGAGGCGCGAAGACAAAGTGGTGTAAATTTAATGAGTGGGGGGGGGGGGCAAAATGTCCCTGCCCCCCTCTAAAACTGATAAATCAAGAATGTGTTGAAAAATACAAGCATTTTTTGGCAAATTTTTTTTTTGCCCCCCTCTAGAAAAAATCCTGGCGACGCCCATGGCCACATGTTTCTTAAATTCGTTTGGCACAGTTGATTGATGCAGTACTGAAGCAGTGTTGGACTGGTTGTGAGTCCCAAATTTTCGGAATAGTGTCACTATAGCACTTGGTGGTCAGTCACCGGAAGTGATCAAAGTATGCATGGTGTTCCTTGTGTGTTATTGGCGTCGCATGTTCAAGCTCTGGCAGGGGTCATTTAATTTAAACATTTGAACTTTCGAAGTGAAACTCGTCAGAAACTGGAGAATAGCAGCAGTAATATTCCTTCAAACATGAATTAATGACGGGAACAAGATTGGGGGGATGGGGAGAGGGGTGTTTCATACCAAGACGCAACTGTGATATTCCAAACCACCAAGTTTTGTGCCGTCATTGTACAAGTGTGCGTGTATGCAGACAGCCGAGCCGATCAATCGGTTTGATCTCCGATCACATTTTTTTTAACGTTTGGTATATAGAGATTCCACTTGTTCCATTTTCCACTCGTTATCATTTTTTTCACAACATGAAGAGGTTTCTCAAAAGCAAAAGGAATAAAGCAAGAGGAATAAAGCAAAAGACAGGAGACAGTGGAAGAAGAGTGTGGTGGCCTTACTGTGCCAGCCGACACGACGAGGATAGGTAAGGTAAGAAGAAGAGGTTTCTCAATGAAAACACATGTTGAAAGACAATGGTCCTGAAAGATAAAAACATTTAATTGGAATTTGGGTGCTTATTTTGTAGTTTTTATTTATATGTTCAGTGTTATTATTTTAACAATGTGTGGCGACAACAGATAATTCACTCTATCCCCTAGCATACAGAGGGGTGGAAATGGAACTGCCAAGTTACCACGTATTAAGTTAAACTATTTTTGCATCCGCATCGAAAATTTTTGACCCTGGTGATTTCCACACTAGTAGGCCTAAACCACTTTTTCTCGAAAAACAAGTTGCAAGATTGCGTTCATTTTGCGTTGCCTGCACTGACTGAACCAAACAATTTGGTCTTACATCTGGAATTTTTTAATATTTTTTTACTCTTTCGGGTCAAGTGGAACTTTTGTATTCGGGTCTGTATGACAATTTATCTACAAAATCGCCTTATTCGGGTCTGCATGACAATTTATCTACCAAAACTTCGGTAGATAAATGTAAAGAAAAACCTATAAGAGTTCTCTACGAGAGCGCCCTCGCAGTATGGGCTTGGTCGCGTGCAGTCATTTAGGGTGCAGACTGTAAATAGGCCCAAATTGCCTACGCCGGCCAAATCACGATTTGCATGCCCTCAAATTCTCCAGTATTAGAGCATTTTGTGACCTAAGAACTGATGGTTTTGTGGAAAAGTAGAGTAGAAGCCATGTACAGGACTGTTAGCTTGTATTTCTGTATTAATTGGATGAAATCGGGCCCTACGGGTGCTCTATTTTGCAATGGAGCGTATGCATTATCAGTACTTCGGTACTTTATTTAGGGGGT